>JAVTVY010026736.1:0-108678 GCA_036873755.1 Hanleya hanleyi | reverse complement strand
ATATTGACGTACATGGGTTCATACGGCCCCTAGCCCCGGGTTAAACGGAATTAGACACAAGTTACGAAACGTAGCGCCATAGATATTTCACACTACGCTCGTATTTTGCTTTCAGCATGCGATATGTATCGCCAAATTTGAGAAACTTTGAGTGGAGGCGCTTGGTGGTATAGCCCTGTTTTATAAATTTCTGCAACAATGCTTTGAGACGTTGATTAAAATCGTCACATTTAACACAGGATCTAGCAAATACTACTAGGCGAGATATGTATACGCCATATGTAGGTTCCACTGGAATATTACTGTCCAGAAATGGATAATTTACGATGTCGAAATTGTAACTATCTCTTTTTTCATAAAGTCGACGAGAGAGAAGGCCCGCTTCATTTTTATAGAGATATAGGTCTAAATATGATGTGCCTGTAGTTTCCTTCAAAACCAGTGAAGGTGGATATATATCCTTCACTGCGTCATTTATATAGCGATTATCCACAGCGAGAAGATCGTCTATATAGCGTTTGGTGAATGAGAAGGAACGGCTTTGAATGGATCGGTTTTTTGTGCCATGCCTGCATCGCTATTCACAAGAGTAAACGTATAGGCTCGTACAACAAAAAGGGGGTATGGCCAATTAATACCATGCATGGTGTATAGATAAACTTTCTTGACGATTCACACCACAACTATGGGACTCCCTGACGTAAGGGGTTCCAGCCTAAACCTGTGGAGCCTGCGGAGTGTTTTGTGAACTTAAAATAGTTTGGCACAGCGTTGCGTGGTAAAACCAATAATGTCCAATCCTTCATCTAAGTAGTTGATTTCAAGAAAAGCCGATCTTGGGATGTTTCGTTATGTTCAAAAAATAATTCTGGACGATACAACCGAAAATACGCTAATATCTTTGACATACCCTTAGTGATTTTGGGTGGTATTATATTTCCTGAAGGCGTAGATTGTTGTATATCTCTAGCCGAGAATTTTGCACAGCAACAGCCATAAATTTTGATAGACATTGTGATTATCTGCGAACAGTTAGTATATAAGAAAAAGTTAAATACTATTTATATGAATTTTTCATGATTATGCTTCAAAACTAGGGCTATTCCCTATGTTTTCTGGGTTATCAAATGGAGCCTGGGTCAGTCCACGTAACGTTGCCTACAGCTAAAAAATGCACACCAAGCTATATTTTTGTCTTTGTTTTTCCTCATATTACACAATTATGAATGCAACAACACACCTTATTCAAAAAGTTAATTACTTTGATTTACCAGCAGCGGACATCCTCAGTGGTCTTTTCTTGGAATAGTAGGGAAATGTGATTCATTGTTATCATATTTACACCAGTTATCAATTGATAAAAACCCGCCACATTTTCAAGAGATAGGGCAGAGGCCAGGAGAACGAAACAGAGCTCACGCGTCATTGTACCTGTCGATGCTATCGGGGGAGAGAATATTATCTAAAGATTAAGGATTAACTTACAGGATTATAGAGCAAACTCATGATTAACTGGCTTTTCGTACATGTATGTTAGTTAATCATCATGAAAAGTTAATTTAGTTAATGTTAATTGATTGTTATCGAAATTCCGAAAGTAGAGATTAATTGGAAACATAAACTACGAATTAAGCTTCGGATTTAAAGATAATGCAGCTATGTTGGATCAATAGAAATATAGACAACGGAGTTTTAGTTTGGATATCGCCTCAAGTGCATATATGAGTTGCAAGTACTGCCGTATGGTAGGCTAATTCCTTTCCCAATCTTATGACGCTTCCTGACGCCATCGGTACGAACACCGCTAAAATTGTAGCCCGGGGCACAATTGGGGTACGGGTTAGATTATGAGAATATCGACCAACTGAGCGATGAAACCTGGTCTCTTGCTCAGGCCTTTATAGCTGCTCGTGGGGAAATTGCTTTAAGTCGAACTCACACTACGAAAATTTTGTTGTATAAGAACAAAAACACTGTTCAGGACATGTTTTGTCTGCAGTGTGAGGTAGACGAACATTCTGTTCGAGGGATAAGTTCGTGAAATCAAACATGTATGATTTTCGGAAGTTTTTTTTTCGTCCTCAAAACAGTTTTGTCTTCAGTGTGTGGTGATCGCGAACATTTGTCCGAACATTCACTAACAGTTATCCAATCAACTTGCAGCTGTCGGTCATGTGACAAAGCCGCTCTCACATGACACACAAAATGACTCTCATCACATGACCGGCAGTCTCGCTGCTTGATCGCGGCGACTGGCGGTCAAGAGAAAATGTTCGCAGTGTAAGGTTAAAACGAACAAAAACACGAACAGACTGTTCTGTTCTAATACAACGAAATACTCGTAGTGTGAGTTGGGCTTTAATAGTGGAATTTCCGGATAATATGAGAGAGCGCGCACACAACCTCGGCACGCTAACGCGTCGGTTACTATAAACACGAAAACCAAGTCAACGCGGTGAGTTAAAACAACATGTACTTTGACATGATTTTGACATGAGTCAGGGTCGTAAAACGGCCGAAGCCCACCAAAGTTTACTCTCCGTGTAATCTCATTGTAATAATTCATTATATTATTGCTGTAATATAATGTGACCAACGAGACAATCTCAACGAAGTGCCTTCGTCGGATGAGAATGACCAATGAGAGTGCTGTTCATTGAGGGGCGTGTCAGTGTATGACCAATCGGTGCGTCTGTTAGATCGTATTGGTAGCTATAGAAGACGAGCGCGCTTTGAAAGTCACGCAGCTACCAGCTTCGTCAAAAGATCAGATTTGTAAAGGGGATTGTATGTCAACAGTGTAGACGTTACAAGTGTAACAGTTTTGTCCAAAGTTTCCCAATTGTATATCTTCTGGATGTCTGCTTTCGTTTTCGAGATATTTGTTATGCATTAGAAACAAGACAATTTTATGTAGGCAGACGCGCCACAATGACAATGTTCAGGCAGAGGCTTGGCTCGTAATTTGTTCCTTATAAACTTCAACAAGAAATCAACAATGTGGAAATGTCATTTTAATAAAAATGACGTTTATTAATATAACGAAGAGAGGCGTACGTATTAGCTCACCAGAAAGATTTCTTGTCAAAAATACATAAGTTGAAGCCACAAAGGCGAAAACGACTTTCTTCGATTAAAACAGACCAGAACTGACCGAGAAATCAAATATGAACATGCGGTGGACGCGAATTGTGCCGTGGCCTGATCCGATTGGCCAAGAAGTAAGTGGAGACGTTATTCAGTGCGGCTCACCTCATTACCCAAAAAACTGGAATGACGTTCCCGGACATTTGATCAGCAGTTTAGAGTTACCTCCCATGGACCACCGCAAGCTCCTCTCTCCAACATAAAACATATAACGTTCCGTAATTTTTATTTATGGATAACAAATTCTTAATTGCTGACGTTTCGTTGGAGATTAGCCTACCGTACTTTCAACTTTTCAATAACCGGTAATAATAAGGTCGAGATCTGGCGTACCCTCTGCTTTGCATTCGTTACACATCATAATAATTCGTTACACCGAATAATATAATATAATATAATATAATATCACAATATAACATCATAAATATAAATCATAATTTGGGCCTCACCCCTGAGAGCTGCTCAACCTACATGTAGGCTACTTTCCTGACGCGTTACAATCATGATCTTATTTGACTATCAATAATGAAAGCATCCAAGGCTGCTAAAAAACAGGGAAGGAATTGGTCCTGTTCAATCTATTTCTGATGTGTCTCTCGTTGCATACGTGATGTGAATTTGTGAAGCTTAGCTCTAATTATTGAAGATACTTCAGCAATACTGTAAAGAAAGTCTAGGCAAATGAGAGTTGCATATGTGGTACCAGTGGACGATGGAAACAATTTTGTTGAGGCGTTCAACTGTTATCACAATTGTTTGACAACCCAATGAAATTACCTTTCCCCGATAAAGAACACAACACCGAAGATTAAAAATTGTATATTATCTGAACTAAACAAGATAACATTTTGGTAGTAACCCTACAATATTGCAGAGGTCGGTGTCCGCATCATAGTGAACATTGTTGCCCAGGAAGCAGATCGGCTTTCATTCATGGTTTATGTATTCATGCACACAGCAACCGGCAGCCAAAGCTCAATGACATTGTTATTGTAGACATGTACAAGAATGAAGTCACTGAATCTGATTCATATTCATAATTTATTTGTGTGGCAATTGACAACCAGAAAATAATATAAGTAGCCTATAGGTCTTCTTCAAGATTACACGTATGCCTACCGGTACATCGAATAATTATTTTAAAATCCATTCAGCAATTGCACACAGAAAAAATACCCTTACGTTACTAAAAAATTCAATCACAGACACAGAAAACCATTATTAACATCAAAAAATAAATTTACCTCCACTGCCTGGCCCAAACGGAAAATTATTTTGTCAACTTCAACAGGTCAGAGCAAAGCACTAAGTGGGGTATATATCCAATCTAATTAAAATTAAATCCTAACTGCTTCCCCATTTGGATATGTCGCTGTTAGGATCTAACCGGCTTGCAGTAAGGCGCGTGTTGACCGATCCCGAGAGGTTTTCATAGTGCTTTGAAGGGAACGTAATGACAAGTGCTTTCTGGTTGGCTCAGCCGAAGCACACGCCAAGCTGTGGGGGAATCTTCTGATGTTGCCGCCCACCCGCCAGGTTGGCTCCATAATGCGGGGTAGAATTATGGACTCGTCCTTGACGTAACCTTGAGTCCATGAACCTATCCCCCCTGCCCGACTCAAGTAAAGTAGTTAAAATGCGGTTGTGATGTCATAAGACTATTAAATATTCATGAGCTGGGCGCTCCGAACACAAAATTCAATTGAAATCAGTAAGATCCTACATAGCGACATATACGATTGGGGAGCATTGATAGGATATTAATTTATTAAGATTGGGTATATATCCCACCTAAGATATTAAATCAAAGTTTGGATATTGAAATATATCCTAATTGGGATATTTTCACCGATTTTCATACTAAACGGCAATGTCGGATTTCGGCATCAAAACTACCAAAAACAAGATAGAATCTACTTCACAAAACTGACAATACGATTGTATAATTTTGCTGACCTTTTCTCGTCGACATTATTATCTGTGCAATTGCAATTACGTGCAATACTTTTTGATGCTGTTGTTGCAGTATACTTCCCATCAATAACCACTGTTGTATGTCTTTAAACGAACAGAAGAACTACTAGCACAATATGCCAGCTTGAACATATGGAAGTATGAAAAAAATATTCAAATTGCGATATTTTATCCCAATTGGGATATATATCCCAGTTAGTCCTTTTCCCTGACCTGTTCAACGAGCTGCCATTACGGATATGGTAGAATCAAGAACATTATTTTTGCTGGATGACAAATGATGCAGGACGATAAGATCAGTCAATGTGAAAATTGCAGTAAAAAGGATGCTTTCGCTTGATGAAATAAATCAAGTTTTCCTTGCAAGAAATGTTTTCAAACTTAGCACACAAAACGGCGGCTTTCAGTCATGCCATGTGCATGCTTTCAGTCACGCAGTAGCGCGGAAACTTGCAACATTCATTTATTTGATAATATTAACACGTGTGCGCCAGGAAACAAGTAATGAATTCAGTGACGGGTATAAAACGTTTTACACACCTCGATCTGTCCGAATGTCACACTCGCACAGCGTCAAAACTCTCCAGTCGACTGATGGAACGAAAACGAAACTGCCTCCTCGTCTCTCCTTTTCAAACTCTCTCACCGGGACTGCACTATAATTTTGGCAGTGCGGTTCAGCCGATCTTAAAACATGACGTCTTTTCGTAAATTCGGTGTATTTCATTGGCTATCAGAACCGAAGATGAAGTGGGCATATTCCGTGACTACGACCTGTGCCATATTGACCAGTTTACAGACAAAACACAATCTTTCGAAGAAAATCTCTCAAGATATCAGCAGAAGTGTTGTCCAGGAAACGCATTCGACATATTCTTCAATATCTGCACCTAGAAACGGCTCGTCGTGAGATTAATTCAGAGAAATTATTCGAAACTAGGTCGAACTACTTCATAGCGCATTCAATAAACGGAGTGACGCGGAACTTTCAGTCATTCTCTCATTTTGCGCAGGGGTGTTGTAATGAAAATCATACCGCTTGGATAGATCGCACCTCTGAAATTACCCATAAGCCAGTTCACCTAGCATGGCAAGAAACAGGGAATTTTCCCTGTTTAAAAATCACGTGACTTCATAGGGGACTTACACAATACCGACCATCCAATCAGATTCTGTGATCGCCACATCCGGTTTGTCGACTCTGACCGAGTTAACCAATCAACTGACAGAACTAGCAGTCCGATTTGTCTTCGGGTTCTATTGAGCAAGCCTCCCAATCTCGTTCTCACGGTTTATTTATGTCGTTGCCGCGGCATAGTCACCATTTAAACTCGGAACTGACCTCCTCCCCCCCACCACACACACAGCCACTCCCGCCAACACGCCTCCCACGAACACTTGCGCCTAATGTGCTGAGACTTTTTTTTAAATTTCTATCCAGGACTAAATATATATATCATGTTTTGTATAAAAAAAATGTGTTCTGTATGTTCCTTTAGCTTCAGGCGCTTTTAGCACATAGATATACCATATAAATATTATTCTCGACATGAAAATAAATGCGACCTGCGTTATATATATAAAACATGATAAATACATTTATCATATACCTATGTATGCTAGGTAACAAATACAAAGGCATGTTTTCTTATTCCGTATCGCATTTCCCGTATCACATCCTCCGGAAAAAGAGGGACTACTTTCGCCTTGTCTATCTAGGTCGCATTGAGTCGCGCCACCTGTCGGGGAAACCCCCTGCAACATATCCAAGTATATTGGACCACGGTCACTGTTTATCTGGTGTTCGTGGTCAAAAATTTAACAGTTATTTTTTTTTTAGAAAGCACAATGCGATAAAGCCGATGTCCTCAAAAAACATACAAAGGGTCAGGTTTACAATGAAAATAAAATTTATTTAATAGAAACGTCTGTCGTCTGCTAGGCCATGGCATAGGTCATGGGAATTCCCACATCAAGAAATTCCTTCAGCAATTCACACTTATCGAGTACAGCTCTTATCGGAAAACGGGAATTATCGCCAGAAAACTGTGTATATATTCAGACATTCGTTAATTATTATTCCCTGTTGACATTTTCCTGTTTGTTAGTATTGTACAATTTCATACACTGTACAATGGAGGATTCTTTGCCAATTTTGACAGTGACACGAACAGTTCTTTTGAGCCGGCAAATTTTGACCTGGGCTTTTTGCCCAATTCCCCCAACCAATCTGACGAAAGCGGTTCAACAAATAACTTCCCCAGTGACGATGGAATTGATGGTGCTATTCGGGACATGCCTCTTGAGCTTGATATAACGATGCAACATCAGACTGCGGCGGCAGCATCAACAACAACAACGTCATCATCAACAACAACACCACCAGTGTACAATGAAAACCATGATGAATCGGACTCCGACCCGGAACCTGAAGATTTAGCATTGCTGAATGAACGAATACAACATCATGACCCCCCTCTAAATGTGAATAACCGTGCCCCAACATTTGTAGAGCTTCAGAAATCCCAGACAGAGTTTGTTACTGATATGAGAAATAAAAATACTGTACGGAAAACTGACAGCGTCGTACGCACTTTTGCAAAATGGCTTGGGGCCTCTCCACGGTTCGAAGAACGGGAACTACAGCTCATCCCACATCTGGAGCTGGACAACTACATCGGCTCATTTCTGCTTTCAATTCGAAAATTTGATGGATCTGAATATGAGCCGGACACTCTTACAAGTTACCATCGAGGTATTGACAGGTTCCTGCGTGAGAAGAACTACCCATACAGTCTGATATTGGACCGCGAGTTCCAGACAAGTCGGGATGTCCTGGCCTCTAAAAGAAAAGAACTTAAAGCGAAAGGAAAAGGAAATAGGCCAAATAAATCAGAGCCTCTCACCCGAGACGAACAGATCATCCTATCTGAAACGAGTCAGCTTGGCTGCCAGAGTCCAAAACAGTTACAAAACAAAATGTGGTTGAACAATACTATGCATTTTGGGCTGCGGCCAACTTCTGAAAACCGAAAACTGAGGTGGGGGGATTTAACGCTCAAAACTGATGCGAACGGTCTCGAATTCATTGAATTCAATGAGCGAGTGACAAAAACGAGAACCGGTGCCAATCCGAGTGGCCACGAACAAACCCCAAACAATTCGCCTTGCCGAATAACACTGAGGAATGCCCAGTTCACACTTACAAGGAATTCCGAAGTCACAGGCCCCAGAAAATGTGTGCTCCTGATAGCCCATTTTATCTTGCCATACACTACCAGAGGAAAGCATCAAGCTCTGTCTGGTATAAATGTCAGCCACTGGGGGAAAATAAATTAGGGGAAATTATGAAAACAATAACAGGAAATGCTAACATACCTGGACGGAAAACCAATCACAGTGCCAGAAAATCGACAGCGACACGTCTTCTCCACGCTGGAGTACCACCGACAACAATTATGCAACTGACGGGGCACAAAAACGTTGCCAGTCTGAACAATTATGCTGTTGCCAGTCATGAACAACAGAAAGAGATGTCACATATTCTCGGTGTAACAGATACGGCAACTAATAAATCTCCGTGTCACGCTATCCCAAGTACCAGTAATGTCGACGATTCTCCGTGTGTCCCTGTCACTTCCGCCCCTTTGATACAAAGTTCGGACTCACTGACTGACCAAAACATTCCGATACGAATAAACCAGAATCTCCTGTCACAAACTCAGACGACCGCAGCGGGTATCTTTCACGGCGCCAACTTTCAGCACTGCACCCTGAATATAACGGTCTGCCAGTCTGCTGGATCGATCCCGTCAAATAATTTGACATAAATAATAACTAAAACGAATTATACTTTTCACGTTTGGTCGAAGACATCAATATATAAACTCTAAATGTTACAGAACGTTTCTGTCAGTTTCCACATGTTTGTCGCTTCCGGTAAAGTTTGAAAGTTACAGCGCGTATGAATTTACTTTTTGACCTAGTTATGAGGCTAGCTAAGAGAAACCTTGTTCTCATGTGAATATTGCGGTACATTCAATAATATATATAAATTCTGGTACTGTATGTAATGTTGAATTGAAGGTTATTTATAGTTATTATAGGTAATTTATTTCAACCAAAAATGAATTCTGTCTTCTTTCTGATTTTGATCATTGTTTCTGCTACACTGACTGTCAACTCGTTTCTGCATATACAACTGGGGTAAGAATCGAGGCCTGTGCACTACCCTAGATTTGAATGCTGCATCATCCAACATAGTCCTGCGGAAATACCGCTAAATATGACCGACAAAGTTAATATAAATACAGGTATATGATAAAAAGGTTATCATGGTACTGTGTGTTCCGGGACGTCGTATCAGCTCTCGTGCTCTGAGGTCCGATCGCCGTATCGACCTCGCCCTGCGGGCTCGGTCGATACGGCGATCGGACCTCAGAGCACTCGAGCTGATACGACGTCCCGGAACACACAGTACCATGATAACCTCTATATATACTGATAAATCGACTCTGACTGTTATATATAATTGAATATTCTCACCGTGTGTACCCAAGCATTAACAGAAACTCGATAAATCACTCACAATAATTCTTAATATTACACTGTTTATATCCGCATTTATTGATTATGAAAGGCGCATGCTATGACAGTGTATATATATCAGCAAACAATTGCGGCGGAATTTATGGTCGTTTCGTGGTTGATTTTGACGTATTGTACATGTACTCTAACCATGTTAAGTAATTTGACTGCTTTAGTCAGACCGACAGACATCTTATTTGGATGTAGAAATGAACTAATTACAGTTCATGTTCAAAGACAGATGTCCATTTCTTGAGGTCTAACAATCAGCGACAGAAAGGATATTAATCCTACCAGACTACAAACTTTCACCAGCCATTTCCAGCTGGTTACCTTCACCAGCCAGTCCCGTGCAGTCCACAACTGAACAGAACTCGCAGAAAGGTTCACTTACAGTACTGTGCATTTAAAAATGAACCAGTGACTGGCTGCTTACTGGCAGGTACTGTTCAATTACAAGACGGCACTGCACGGTTACCGTGTGGTTACTTACAGGTTATTCACCTGCTGGTTACCTGACAGTTTCCGACCAGTTACCATACAGTAACAGTCCAGTTGACAACTGAATGGTACTGTCCAGTCGCCCACAGGATGGTAACCAGAGGATGCTAACTGTGCGGTTACTGCAAAGTAAACCTGCTGGTAACAGGACCTTTCCTGTCACTACCTTTCAGTTGTGAACAGCACAGTACTGGCTGGTGAATATTTCGCTGTGCATGACCCCCCACCGAACTTTCTACCTTATGATTGGAACGACAAAACAATGAGAGCTAATTCTCCGCGACATTATAGTTGATCATGTTGGGGTCATTTTGAGCCTATTTGCCTTACAACCGAGCAGAGGTTCATGGGTAAATACAAAATGGCGGCAATGTGGTGTACCAGAAAAGTGACGTTTTCGTCATTTTTCTTCAAAATTCTTGCGAGCAAAAGTATAGGCGGACACTATTTTATTTCACACCGGATTATTATTTACTATTTCATCGGACAGTATTTGCGAAGAAAGCACATACATAAAATTTATTAAAAGCTGCCAAAAAGTGTCTTTCTGAAAATGGCGCCACTGTGATGTCATCAAAGCGGCCTTATATATGACTTCAATCATGTAATCCACTGATAATGGGTCAAAGCAACCTCCCACAGCGCATGCTCCATTTCACAGGCCCACTCCAATTAACGCTGCTCTCGATCGCGTAAGATAAGAGTTACGACGTTGTAATAATTTATGGAGAAAAAACCCCACGCACATGCGGTTCAGTTTCCGACCGAAAAACAACTTCAGTTTTGCATATGAGCGAACTACTTTTCATATGATCTACCCATATACACTGGGGAAATAACCTCTTTTTCATTCGTTTTATACGCTAGGTCAAAAGAGGAATAAATGCAGAATTGAAAAATAATCGGAACGTTCGACAAACATTTAATATCTCTGATGTCACTTCCGGCGATCGTGCTTCTCGGACGAGAATCCTGTCAGAAAATCTAACTGGGTGTTGCTATGCCTCATGCAGTGAGCATCCTCGCAACAGCGCGCATGCTCCATTTCACAGGCTCATTCGGCATCAGGTCACAATTAATCACTTCCGGGTCAGTGTCCACGACCTACTTTGTGTAGAAATTTGAGAGCAGATATTTGTGGATTTTATTAGGTGGGATTATTCAGCATTTCTGATAAATTTGATATTTCAAATTGCAGATGAGGCTTCAAACTGTACTTCCTGGTGTTGATTTGGCAACATTGGTGGAAAGCCTGGCGGAAGGACACATGAAAAGTGGAGGTGAAAAGGCTCTCTGTTTACAAGTTGAATGACATTCGGTAACACCACTCAGCTGCAAATGGCGGCAAGTTGAAATTTCCATGGTCAACATCTGTCAAGATTTCCACTGGTAATGTCCCACAAGGTAAATATTGACATGCCAGGTGGATTTATGCATTGTGAATTTTCTGGATTTTTGCCGATTTTTAACGCTAATACATAACAAGTAACGGAATTAATAGTGGACTTGTGCCATTTATCGTCCCTGCCTCCAATAGCGGAAGTTGACCTTTACTAGGTTGCTATGACGTATAGGGGAAAACCCACGTACGCACAGTTCAGTTTGAATCCAGCCGAACAAATCCTTCAATTTTGCACATGAGCGAACTACTTTTCATATGCTCTGTCCAGATAAACAGGGAAAATAATCTCAAGATAATTCTTTTCAAACTCTAGGTCAACAGAGGAATTATGCAGACTTGAAAAGTAATCGAAATGTTCGGCAAACATCTATTTTACTATATGATGTCACTTCCGGTGATGTGCGCGCGGCCGGGAATCTTGTCCTAAATCTGACTGGTGGCTGGGGTATTATTAGACCCCCAGCGAGGTGGTTGTGCAGTGAGGTGTCTGTAACTGTAACACGTTGACATAGAATGATATACAGTTTCGATCTCATTCGCGGTTCCCTTTTCTCGATATTCCAAGAACACACGCTTTTTCTCTTCTAAAAAATACAAAGGAAATTACGCTGACGCATGTGGGTCTTCGTTTGTTTTGTCTTATGGGACGTGTGTAGGCCAATCCTGCCATTTTCTCAAAAAGCCCGCGTTTCTCGATTTGCGGCGTGGAGCCATTTCGGCACGCAATTCTTAGGCAAAAATCAATAAACGTGATCCGATTTGAAGAGAGTATATTTTTTATTTCATACCATGGGACTATTCCCAATTATAAAATGATTTTTGCTGCCACGTTAAAATGGAAATCGTGAATTTTGACGATTATACGGACAATATCACTTGTTTTCTTACGTCTATAAAGTCGTTGACGGTCACCAGTCTCGTATCTAGCGAAATATGGCTAAACACTTTTAAACTGATACTTTATCAAGACTACACATTCCAATGATTTTCATTAACAAATATTTGTTTTCGATCACATGAACCGAATAAAGAATCAATGTTAACTCGGATACGATGACCATTCCATGGCTGTAAATCGATTATGCAATCCCACTGACACCGTGTCTGTGAAGCCATTAAAATTCCTCAACAACCGAAGGAGCAACAATTGCTTTGCTTGGGCAGCCTCTGAGAACGGGAGGCTTTTCTCGGCCCGTCTTATTTTATGAGATAATAAAAAAAACAATGCCTGGGGAATTGGTTCGATCTGGCGTATATACATATTGGTTTTCGTCTTATCTTCCTGTACGTGTGTATCTGCTTGGTATAGCTATAGGATGAATCAATTGTCAACAGCTTTTTGCCGTCATTTCAGCTATAATCGCGGTTTTAGCGGAAACCGAAAGCAGCTTGCCGTGTAGAACTTCCGATACACGGCGTTACATTCCCCTTGACCGAACTTCGATACTCTCTGAGTCTTACCACACAGAGATCAAGACTTGTAGGCCTATATGATGCGATTCCTGCACAGCTGTATACGGTAGCGATGAGATATCGATGAATTTATATTGATCAGTAGATGACTGCTGTATATTACCAAGATTTCAATGGGAGAGGTCAGGGGCCGTATGAACCTATGTACCTCAAGATCATCATGGTGTTCATATGAAGTCACAATCAAAGCGTGACTGAGATACATCATTATCTGGATAACCAATTAAAAGAAAATCATATGGATTAAGAATACTGATCAGCGATACGGATTTAATATTTTTGGAACATCATGAGGTCTTGTCGGCATCACTGAAAACTGTTGACCGCTCTCTCTGGCAGGAAATCAGCCTATGTTTATGTATACTATGATTGTTGTTTTGTTTCTTATTAAATTTGGTGCTAATGCTGTTATATGAAATAGGTCTTTGGATTATGGACTCGGAGATTCTTTAATGGACGACGGCTGAATAATGAATGATAGATCAGACGCTTGTACATGTATGTGTGTTTGGAGTGTCGGCGAAGAGGCACAGATCCCTCAACATCCTCACTGACAGTCAAATATCTCCGACAGGATCCCCGGGGTTTTAATAATAGTATCTTTTAAAATTCCTTTATCCCTTCAACCATGCAACTGTGGACAACAAGGAAACTGCAACAAGGAATAAAGCTAGCGTAAGTAAAGTAAGATCTATACCCACTTATTACTCTGTGGGGATTAGAAAACTTAATATAATTCATACACAAATGAGAGATAGCTGCAGCCAATTAAACTCTGACTTGTCTCGATTTGACTTGGTTAATAATGCTGATTTAAACTGTAGAGATCCCTCAGAGAATGGCAAACATTTTTTTTCATCATTTTATAGCCTTAAGTATCAAATTAGATATATAGTGGTTAAAAAATGCCAAATCCATTTTTCACCCAAGACATCCTCTGAGGAACTAAGCATTCTCATGTAATACCGGCACTGTCAGAAGTGTTCAAGCCGCCCAATAATTTATTAAAGACAGCGAAAGATTTAATCCGAGCTAACAATCACGTGGTACTGATCACTCCATATGCTCGAGCGTGTAAAGATATTATACGGCATACCCCACCCTCCTCATTTCCCCCTATTTCCTCTGATCAGATAACCAATCTGAGATCAAAACCAAATCTAACAAAATTCTCCTCATCTTACATGTCGCTGATTTAAGATCTGGGACCAAGGCCCGGATTCCGTGTTCAAGAACAGCTCATTTATTGGGACATTTATTGGGGAAAGTTTGGTAGAGATGAAAAATAGTAAAAGCTCATCCCTGAAATTGTTGGAATAGCTGAAAATGGGACAAGCCCCTCACCTAATTATACAGCTGTAAATAGAAAAAAAAAACACTTCTTGTTACAGCTGGAAATGAGACAAGCTCATCACCTAATACAGCGGTAAACTAAGAGAGTGGAATCCTGGATACAGCAGGAAACAAGAAATGATCATCACCGAATACAAATGTAAACTAGAAAACCCCACTCATTGATACAGGTGGAAACGAGACAAGCCCACCCCATGATACCACTGGATAAGACCACCCTCTGATACTTACCGGAAGTTCCCTACACCAGTGCCCCCTAGTGATACAGGGGAGATAAATCCTTTTCTGAATAAGGCTATAACGCCAGTACCCCCATCTAACCTCCTATTTTATGCGAGGGTATGTGGCCCAGTGAACTAGAGCGTTTGTCTTGTTCCGTTAAACCAATATGTGAATTTCCAACTGGCATATTCCTCCTATGTACCATACATAGTTGAACCATTCAAACTGAGTGTGCCCTGTACGACATAACCCCACTTTTTCGTCAGTTTGTGACATGATACATATTTTATCACGTTATCTTCAAAACCATTTGTTAACGCTTGACATTGTCTAGGGGTACAACCATACATGTTGAAAAGCCAGCGAACTTTTTTCGGGGGCTAATTTCGGAAATATTTGGAAAATCCTCGACCATCTCCGTCCATATCAGTCCAGCTGACGTCGTCGGTCGCCATTATGTGACAACCTACTTGTTCAAAATACCAGTTGCGTTATTTTGCAATGCATTAACTGCACCGCATTTTTCAAGTGTTTACAATAGATTGTGGAATATCACTCCGCAGTGACGAGGTACTCTCCATTCGGCCCAATTACCCCGAGCCATCGGACATATTCGGCCTTGATACTTGGTATATATCTGCTAAGAATCGGACTAGTATAGTCTATGTACGAAGAGATTGCCAGGTGAGAATTGATTTGTATTTTCTCATGGATCGTCATGATGCCAAACTCAAACTGCATAAAATTATCTACGAATGGACCGATATGATAGCTAAACAAATATGGCGGACCAACGGTCAAATTACATTTCAAATAAGTCAATCTCCACATTTCCTTTCACGTGTGCATTTATGTCGCATTTTATCCCTAATGTTTGAATGCTAATCAGGTCACCGTGTCTATGTATTAACGCCTGATAGGACAGGAAGACGACATCATGTATATACATATCTATCAAGCAATTGATGTTGAGACGATCGAATCAGAGTATACCGGTGCTGATGTTCTTCCATATTGGTCTACATTTTGCGTGATGAATGACAGAGCTGAAGAACCGTTTCTATCATGGATAGTGCTTGCCTTGTTTTCAGATGAATCAAGCAGTGGGTTTCTCTAGTTTACAGCTGTATTACAGCTGCTTGTCCCTTTTCCAGCTGTATCAAAGGGTGGTCTTTCGCAGTTGTATCATGGGGTTGGCTTGTCTTTTTTCCAGCTGTATCAGAGGGTGATCTTTCGGAGTTGTATCATGTATTGGAGAGTGGTCTTTTTCAGTTGTATCATGGTGTGGGCTTCTCTTGTTTCGAGCTGTATTAGAATGTGGTCTTTCGCAGTTGTATCATAGGGTGGGCTTGTCTTGTTTCCAGCCGTATCAGAGGGTGGTCTTATCCAGTGGTATCATGGGGTGGGCTTGTCTCGTTTCCACCTGTATCAATGAGTGGGTTTTTCTAGTTTACATCTGTATTCGGTGATGATCATTTCTTGTTTCCTGCTGTATCCAGGATTGCACTTTTCTAGTTTACCGCTGTATTAGGTGATGAGCTTGTCTCATTTCCAGCTGTAACAAGGAGTGTCATGAGGTTCCAAAAATATTAAATCCGTATCGCTGATCAGTATTCTTAATTCATATGATTTTCTTTTAATTCATTATCCAGAGAATGATGTATCTCCGTTACGGTTTGATTGTGCCTGTTCATATGAACACCATGAGGATCTCTCCCATTGCCATCTTGGTAATATACTGAAGCCATCTACTGATCAGTGTAAATTCATCGATATCTCATCGTTACCGTATAGAGTTGTGCAGGAATCGCATCATATAGCCCTACATGTCTTGATCACTGTGTGGTAAAGCTCAGAGAGTGTAGAAGTTCGGTCAAGGGGAATGTAACGTCTTGTATCGGAAGTTCTGCACGGCAAGCTGCATTCGGTTTTCGCTAAAACCGTCAGTAAAGGTGAAATAAGCAAAAAGCTGTTGACAATCGAATCATCTTATGTTCACCCTAGCTATATCAAGCAGCTACACACGTACAGAACGATAAGACGAAAACCAATATGTATATACGCCAGGTCGAACCAATTCCCTAAGCATTGTTTTTTATTATCCCATACAATGAGACGAGTCGAGAAAGCCTGTCGTTCCCAGGGGCTGCCCATAGAAAGCAGTTGTTGCTCCTTCGATCGTTGAGGAATTTTAACAGTGTCACAGGCACGGTGTCGGTGGGATTGCATAATCGATTTACAGCCATGGAATGGTGATCGTATTAAAGTTAACATTGATTCTTTATGATCAACGTGATCGAAAACAAATATTTGATGAAAATAATTGGAAACTGTAGTCTTGATAAAGTAGCAGTTTACATGTGTTTCGTTATATTTCGCTATGTACGAGACCGTCATCCACTTTATAGACGTAAGAAAACAAGTAGTATAGTCCGTATAATCGTCAACAATCCACGATTCCCATTTTAACGTGGTAGCCAAAATCATTTTATAAATCATGGGATAAATGCCATGGTGTGATATACAAAAAATAAATTCTTTTCAAATCGAATCACATTTGTTTGGATTGATTTTCCAAAGAATTACGTGCCGAAATGGCTCTACATCGCAAATCGAGAAACGCTGGCTTTCTGAGAAAATGGCGGGATATACACGTCCCATGAAGCAAAACAAACGAACATCGGCGTACGTCAGCGTAATTTCCTTGGTATTTTTTAGAAAAAACTCGTAAATGCTTGGAATATCGACAAAAGTGAACCACCAATGAGATAAAAACTGTACGTTATTCGATGCCAACGTGTTACAGTTTACCAGGTAGTGATACATATTACCTCCAATCACCTCACCGGGGCATAGCAATATCACGTACCAGACAGATTTTCGGACAGCATTCCCACCGGAGAAGCACGATCGCCGGAAGTGACATTATATGTAGTAAAAGCGATGTTTGTCGAACGTTCGGAGTACTTTTCAAATCCGCATTATTCCTCTGTTAACCTAGCGTTTAAAAGAATGGTCTAGAGATTATTTTCCCAGTGTATATGGGCAGAGCATATGAAAAGTAGTTCGCTCATGTGCAAAACTGAAGTTGTCGTTCGGTCGAAAACTAAACCGCGTGTGCGTGGGTTTTTCCCTGTAAGTTATAGACACGTCGTAACTGTTATCTTTCGCTATCGAAGGCAGCGTTGATTGGAGTGAACCTGTGAAACGTAACATGCGTTGTGGGGAGGTTGCGGATTACATCATTAAGGACATATACCAGTTATTCGTAACCAGGTTCTCTGTCAATACCACTCATATGCTTGGTGTCTCGGTCTTCCTGTCCCTCGTCACAGATAGCAAGCGATTTGATTGGTCAATACGGGATTTGCTTTCCTGATTGACGGAAATTTACAGTTGCATTTCCCACGAATACGATTGATTTTCATGTGTATCAGGGGTATTTGGGCTAGAGATACCCCTGGTGTTAGCAAGGATGGAGATAGTTTTCGTTTGCTCAAAGATAATGTACTTAATTTTACAAAATAATGTCAGTAGTTTTTTGACTATTGAATATAGCCATCTTAAGCCCAGTGAAATTTCAAATCGTTTTGGAAAGTTGGATTACTCCTTCCCCGAACCTGATTGTGATTGCTCATGCGAACATCATGAGTAGTCTAATGCATCAGCGTCCGCATAATCCCTAGCAGCGCCCCAACTGACATTCAATATTCAGCCGTCGTCCATAAAAGAATTTATGCGTCAATAATCAAAATACCTATTTCGTCTGACAGCTAGTAACAACAATTCCAAATGTGTATGAAATAAAAATATTGAAAACACAAGATGGTTTCATACACGAGAGAAACCAGGGCCAGCAGGGAACAGACAAATACCAACAGGAGGAGGGGGATTTGGCTTAATGTCACACTCAAGTTTGTTTCACTCATATGGTGACAGTCAGTTTGGTTGGTGGAGGAAGCCGGAGCACCCGGAGAGAACCACCGCCCTTCGGCAAGTAACTGACTAACTTTCACACATGGACCAACTGGGCTCGAACCCGTGCCGGTTCAGCGGTGTGAGGCTAGCGGTCACCAGCGAAGCGCCTTAGATCACTCGGCCACCGAGGGCCCCCTCAAATACCAACAGAAAACGTGGTACCTATTCTATCTGGCAGCCTACGTTCGTTGTTGACCCGCGGAAGCACACGGATAATCTCGATCAATTATCATATTTCCAGTGAAACTGAGTGATTCTAAATAAGTTGAGGATGCATGGATTTTTAAGCTTGATTGCTAATATTGTGATATGTTATCTATCTCAATAACCTCGCGGTTAGGCTTAAAGGCTACAGCCGAAACCATCTTCGCCGGCTGAGGTTATTTAATCCCATGTGACGAGATGGTGTAGTGATTCTACAATGGACTGCCATATTTTGAGGATTCCGATCGTTCTAATTTAGGGAAGCGCCTGTATTACGTAGGATAATGCATGTGATTGAGAAAGGTTATTACTACTAAATACATGTCTGCTGTATCTCTGTTGATTGCTACCATCAAGCCCAGTGAATAGAAAGTCTGTCGCCAGGTGTATGTCGTAACTAGACATCGATCGGACATCACGTCAAGAGGAAGGCTCCAGTTACAGACGGGATACCTATTATTTGTGGCCGAACGCAAACTGGGGATTAAGCTCTTACCTAATACAAAGAACCGGACTTTGTCATTAACTATACATGATAACATCCGTCTGGTAATGATGCCTTTCATCCTTAGAAATGTAAATCGCAGTCCACGCAACCTCTATACTTATGTAGTCCGGCTGACACTTGTATTTCAGCTGGAATATACTGGGCCGCGTATTCGTCTTCTAATAGTACGTTCTCCTTACATTTCGTAAACGAAGACACGCTCAACTCGCGTCTGGGATATATTGTTTTCTTTTCTGCTTCATGTTCAAATGTTAGTCTGGCTTTTTCCACAAATCTTTTGATTTTACCTGGCCAGAGCTTGAGTCGAGGTGGGGATGGAGGGGCATTAGAACGACCATGTTCTGTGTTTATATAGCTTGTCTTTTTTTGCGTACTCTTGGGGGCGAATGGTCAAGGGTCATTTCTAAATACGATGAAAATAATTTACTTTGCTTAAAATCAAGACTTTCTATCATATTCAAAATGGTTGTTTTCAGAAAAATGTCGAAAAATCGGCCGAAAATACCTTATGTCAAGATTACATCATTTAGGCGTTATCAAAAACGGTCATTGTACATTTTCTTGTATAATCGGTACAGCTGCTATGGTGGGCCCAAAATCGCTCATGCCTATAGTAAAGTTCTGCTCTGTGGATGTACATGTAAATTTGACATATTGATTGCCTTGGCTACATGGTTATAAAAATGGTTATAAAATCGAAAAGTAAATGTGTTTACTGTTTCGGAAACCTAACTTCTTCTTGCCTCCCTTATGGGACTTACTTCGAAGAATATTTCCTTTAATTTCATTCGAGAATTCCTTTTATTCCTCCGAGCCGTCCTTAGATTCAATGGAATAACTTCGCAAAGCATCAAAGATTGTGTGACTTGAAGGTATTACAGTGACGGGGTGTAATCAGTTTAGAGATCATCGTTGTTATCATTATCAGTCATCTTTTAAGCTAGCAATTCCATTTCTGTAGCGTTTTATTCTATGAATACTTTTCATTCACCCTTTCATTTTTATTTTCTCTGCTGGGCAAATATTTGCTTCATTGACCTCAACTTCACAACACCATGCAAGATTTCTTTCGAGCCAAAAGGCTAGGATATTGATAACCCTGACTTCAGCCAAACTTTCTATCGTATATCCGGAACGACAAAAACTTGAGCTTATAATATTTCGGTATTTTTTTATCCATCCCGAGCAGATGATCATGGGGGAATTCAAGCTGGCGGCCATGTGGGGAAACAGAAAAGTGATCTTTTCTTCATCATTCTTTAAAATTTCTGCTTTTCTGGGAGCAAAAGTTGAAAAAAATTCTACCAAAAATGCCTTTTTGAAAATGACATTACTGTGACGTCATCAAAGCGACCATCTTGGATTTTTTTCTTTGCAAAAGTTGAAAAAAATTCTACCAAAAATGCCTTTTTGAAAATGACATCACTGTGACGTCATCAAAGCGACCATCTTGGATTTTTTTCTTTGCATTTTCTGGAACAGCTTGACCCAAGAATGTGGTAAGTTCAGCCCCTTGGGTAGAGGGGGAAGAAGAATATTTAGGGGGCCCAGTCCCAAAAGCCCAGACTACATAGGGTTAACTTACACCGCGCATCCGACCGTACCTCAGCTGGTATAACTGAGCAGTAAACTTGATGGGTTCTATGAGCCAATCGGATTGCAGCGCTCAAACCTCGCAGCCGTTTAGCGGGTATACAGATAGTGCCCGTATCTCTGATTGGTTTGATTTAGAGGAGTTTTAGAACAAACTCATGCATGAAAATCGGTCGTACAGCTGTAGATCATAAAAACCTGTAAGGAATCCACATGTTCACGGGGGAAAATGTCTTACAGGTACAACTCATCTCGGAGTTTTTACATTTACAAACAAACGCACGCAAGTAGGCTTAATTTTCATTATTTGCTGTTAGAATATCCTAGTTGATTAGCAATGATTTGATTTACAGAAAAAAAAAGATAAATTTGAACTATCATGGCACAGTGATACGAGGAACTGTAACGCGAGGAGCACCAATTTGGCTGGCGTTTTACAAAAAGTGTGACCACATGGACTAACGAGTGTATTACCAGTGTGTAACACTAAAAACGTAAATTAGCCAATCATTAGCTGTCATTCCTGAAATCCCATTTTGGCACGAAATCCAATGGTATAATTGTGGCTGATAATAGACACATCCAAGAAATCCATATGCGAAAAACTCCATCTTGAAACTCCTGAACACAGGTAGAGAAAACCCCATTGTACACTTAAAAACACCCTTGCAAGACCTCAGTGTCCATCTATGGGGCTTGAAATGTGACAGGCGATAAATCCACGAAAGAAATCCCTATACAAGAAAAACCTTCTGAACCCTCTGGGCTCTGAAGGCTAGCAAAATAAGGTCGTACAATTCAACTCTGAGATCTGGAGATGAAACTACGTCGAATAGGTAAACAAAACAGCATATACCGGTATATAAATATAAAAATGCAAAACATGCATCAAAACAGACCCATATCTAGGATCAATGCGTGTAGCATGTCCTGTGAGGTAAATCGAAGGACAATTTTGTCGCCCTGCCAAGAAGCATCGTTTAAATACAGACCACTTTAAACTACAATATCGAATGTTGTTTACTAACTGAATTACGGTTATTTTGGGTGTTTGGAAGTTGGAGATGGGCGCATTAAGTGGTTCTTTCCGATTCCTCGTGCGTTCATCTCAATTTTTTTCGAAGCAATTTCAAGCCTTTTACCGATGTCTGTGATCCTTGGAATGATGGCTTACAGCAAGATTCGAGCAAATTCCGCATCGAGTCTTTTGAAACGTTTTACCGAATAGCACGTAACCGGATGTTTTTACGTCAATATAAATACAGCCGTCCGTCCTCAAAAGCGCCATGGCGGACATTACAGCTCAGTAGACCGATGATCAAACCATATTCCATCAACTACACGACTGTGACATTAAACTTAATTACAGTAATTTAGCATTATCATGTAGAACTGACTCAAGGATAGCATGTCGTTGAGAGACCTCGGCCTAGCATCAAGCAGGAATTATTGCGGCCCGTAGCCAAACACTCCGTCTATCTGTGTCTGGGCTATGCCAACATTTTGTGTCTCAACGGCGATAGATTCGGCTTTCTGTGCCGATGTGAAGGCTAAGAATGTCCGGTGGCTAAGAGTGGCCGGGTCCTATCTCTCAACCCCCCTAGGACACTTTTCTCCACATCGGGGACAATTGTCCGTCCTTGGTTCCAATAGAAAAGGATATGACAAGGGACACTAATCATCAGGACATTCTTATCCATCACACCGGTACACAGTTTGTCGTAGTAAAACCTAAAGACGATGGGCGAATTATATACAGTCGAGTCAAAGCCTTCTTTATCTTTACCATTGTACGTCTGTCTATATCTATATCATGATATGTGCTTGTTTCGTGAATCGCCAACCCACATACAACGAAAGTTGTTACCACTGTCACATGACTTTCTGCATCGTGAGCTAACCCAGTCAAATCACATCTCGACAGAAATTTGCCTGGGTCTGTTTGCAATTATGCGATTGTCATAAGAGTTGGGACTGGAATCCTATAAGATCAAACCCGGTATGGTATTTTCTAATTGCTAAGCCTGGATCCTGCTGAGGATGACCGGCCCCGGGGTAGGGATCAGTATATGGATGAGTGAGGTAACCGTTGGTTGGCGCCCTATAACGCCTGTACCGGCGAACCTCTTATTGTGTGGGTGGGGATATGGCTCACTGGACTAGTAGAGCATTTGTGTTGTTCCGTCAAACGAATATGTGATTTTCCATCTATCATATTCCATCAAGACGAGCGACCTTCTTTCGATGGCTAATTTCGGGAAGATTCGGAAAATGCTCGACCATTTCCGTATATATCAGCCAAGCTGTCGTCGTCTGTCGCCATTATGTGACGCCCTGTTTGCTTAAAATGACAGTTCCGTTATTTTGCAAAGCGTTAAATGTACCGATTTCTCAATTGTGCACTTTGCCGGATTCAGACCGAAGTGCTTACTATAGATTATGGAATATCGCTCCGCAGAGACGAGGTAGGCCCTACTGTCGATTCGGCCCAATCACCCGGAGCCATGTGACATATTCGGCCTTAATTTTTGGTAAGTATCTGCTAAGAATCCGACCAGTATAGTCTGTGTACGAAGTGATTTCCAGGTGTGAATTGATTTGTATTTTCTCATGGATCGTCATGGTGCCAAACTCAAACTGCATAAAATTATCTACAAATGAACCGATATGACAGCTAAACAAATATGGCGGACCAACGGTCAAATTAAATATGTCAATCTCCATATTTCCCTTCACGTGTGCATTTTGTGTCGCATTTTCTTCCAGATGTTTGAGGTCACCGTGTCTATATATTAAAGTCTGATAGGGGAGGAAGAAGAAATCATGTATATGAATATCTATCAAGCAATTGAGGTTGAGACGATTGAATCAGATTATACCCGAACTGATTTTTTTCCTTATTGGTCTACATTTTTTCTGATGAATGACAGAGCTGATGAACCGTTTCTATCATGGATAGTGCTTGCCTTAATTCCATCCCTTCCCCCTCCCCCAGAAACACATCCCTTCCATTGCTATCCTTATGGTGTTCTAGACGCGTGACGTATCAGGCGACGTCGTGTTTTGAAACTCGACGCCGCCTTTCGCGTCGTCTGTTGCTTTTTTTGAAAGACGAAATCTGTATCGCTAATCCGTATTCTTAATCCAAATGATATCCTTTAATTCATTAGCTAGAGAATGATGTATCTCAGTCACGGTTTGATTGTGCCTGTTCATATGAACACCATGAGGATCTTGAGGTACATGGGCTCATACGGCCCCTAACCTCTCCCATTGCTATCTTGATAATATACAGAAGTCATCTACTGATCAGCATAAATTCATCGATGTCTCAGAGTATTATCTGTTACCGTATACAGTTGTGCAGGAATTGTATCATATAGGCCCACATGTCTTGATCTCTGTGTGGTAAGGCTCAGAGAGTATCGAAGTTCGGCCAAGGGGAATGTAACGCCGTCTATCGGAGTTCTACAAGGCAAGCTGCTTTCGGTTTCCGCTAAAACCGCGATTATAGCTGAAATGACGGCAAAAAGCTGTTGACAATCGATTCATCCTATAGCTACCAAGCAGCTACACACGTACAGGAAGATAAGACGAAAAACAATATGTATATACGCCAGGTCGAACCAATTCCCCAGGCATTGTTTTTTATTATCCCATACAATAAGACGAGCCGAGAATAGCCTCCTGTTCCCAGAGGCTGCCCAAGCAAAGCAATTGTTGCTCCTTCGATCGTTGAGGAATTTTAATAGTTTCACAGACACGGTGTCAGTGTGATTGCATAATCGATTTACAGCCATGGAATGGTGAGCGTATCCGAGTTAACATTGATTCTTTATTCGGTTCATGTGATCGAAAACAAATATTTGTTAATGAAAATAATTGAAAAGTGTAGTCTTGATAAAGTATCAGTTTAAAAGTGTTTAGCCATATTTCGCTATATACGAGACTGGTGATCGTCATGGAATTTATAGACGTAAGAGAACAAGTAATATAGTTCGTATAATCATCAAAGATGCACGATTCCATTTTATCTTGACAGGCAAATCAGTTTATAAATGGGATAAATCCCATGGTATGATATTAAAAAAATAAATACTCTTCAAATCGGATCAATTGTTTTTTGAACATCTATTGATTTTTCAAAGAATGGCGTGCCGAAATGGCTCTGCACCGCGAATCGAGAAACTCGGGCTTTCTGAGAAAATGGCGGGATACACACGTCCCATAAGACAAAACAAACGAAGACCCGCATACGTCAGCGTAATTTCCTAAATATTCTTTAGCAAAAAGACGTATGTAGTTGGAATAACGAGAAAAGCGTACCACGAATGAGATCAAAACTTCCATTAAGCAAGAGCTACTCAAAAATCGAGAATGTATATCATTCGATGTCAGTTTGACAGTTTAACAGATATTGGAAATTCTTTGCCGCATCATCAGTCAGTCGATTGGGGACATACTAGTAATGTCCGTAATCAAGTTCCCTGTCATTCTCGCTGATACGGTTGGTCCCTCAAGACTTCCTGTCCCTTGGTTGTCATTGGTGAAAAAGACAGGATCCATAATATCTTGACCATGCACATCTTCACAACGTCATGGTTACTTTTACACCAAAAGGCGAACCCTGTTCCATATTTCCCTTCACGTATGCATTGTATGTCGCATTTTCTCCCAAAAGTTTGTCTATATATTAAAATCTGATAGGAGAGGAAGAAGAAACCGTGTATATGAATATCTATCAAGCAATTGAGGTCGAGACGATTGAATCAGATTATACCGGTACTGATTATTTTCCTTATTGGTCTACATGTTGTCTGATGAATGACAGAGCTGATGAGCCGTTTCTATCATGGATAGTGCTTGCTTTATTTCCAGCTGTATCAGAGGATGGTATTTTCCAGTTGTATCCAGCTGTAATAGAGGGAGGTTTTTGAGGTGGGCTTGTCTTGTTTTCAGCTGTTTCAGAGGGTGGTCGTTTACAGTTGCATCATGCGATGGGCTTGCTTGGTTTCCAGCTGTATCAGGGGGGCGATATTTTGCAGTTGTATCATGGGGTGAGCTGGTCGTGCTTCCAGCTGAATCAGAGGGTGGTTTTATCTATATGCAGTCAGAAATATTTGACCGTAAGTGAGGTGGTTGGTGGCTCTGATGCCTCTTTTATGTAGCTCTGGTGCACTTATTCGTCGACATATAACGAAACACATGTAAACTGCTACGTTATCAAGACTAAACTTTCCAATTATTTTCATTAACAAATATTTGTTTTCGATCACATGAAGCGAATAAAGAATCAATGTTAACTCGGATACGCTCAACATTCCATGGCTGTAAATCGATTATGCAATCCCAGTGACACCGTGTCTGTGAAACCATTAAAATTCCTCAACGATCGAAGGAGCAACAATTGCTTTGCTTGGGCTGCCTCTGGGACCGGGAGGCTTTTCTCGACTAGTCTTTTTTATGGGATAATAAAAAACAATGCCTGTGGAATTGGTTCGACCTGTCGTATATACCTATAGGTTTTCGTCTTATTTGCCTGTACGCGTGTAGCTGCTTGGTATAGCTAGGGTGAACATACGATGATCCGATTGTCAACAGCTTTTTACCGTCATTTCACCTATAATCACGGTTTTAGCGGAAACCGAAAGCAGCTTGCCGAGTAGAACTTCGGATACAAGGCATTAAATTCCCCTTGACCGAACTTCGATACTCTCTGGGTCTTACCACACAGAGATCAAGACATGTAGGCCTATATGATGCAATTCCTGCACAACTGTGTACGGTAACACATGATATGAGATATCGATGAATTTATGATGATCAGAGGACTTCTGTATATTTCCAGGATAGCAATGGTAGAGGTTAGGGGCCGTATGGGCTCATGTACCTCAACATCCTCATGGTGTTCATATGAACAATCACAATCAAAGATTGACTGAGATACATCATTCTCTAGATAACGAATAAAAGGATATCATTTGGATTAAGAATACTGATTAACGATATAGATTTCGCCTTTCGAAAAAGCAACGCACGACGCGAAAGGCGGCGTCGAGTTTCAAAACACGACGTTGTCTGATGCGTCACGCGTCTAGAACACCATAAGGATAGCAACGGAAGGGATGTGCGTGTTAGGCAAGCACTAACCATGATAGAAACGGCTCATCAGCTCTGTCATTCATCAGACAAAATGTAGACCAATAAGGAAAAAAATCCGTACCGGTATAATCTGATCCAATCGTCTCAACGTCTTCATATACAAGATTTCTTCTTCCTCTCCTATCAGATTTTAATATATAGACACGGTGACCTGATTAGCGGTCAAACATTCGGGAGAAAATGCGACATAAAATGCACACGTGAATGGAAATATGGAGATTGACATATTTGAATTGTAATTTGGCCGTTGGTCCGCCATATTTGTTTAGCTGTCATATCGGTCCATTTGTAGATAATTTTATGCAGTTTGAGTTTGGCCACATGACGATCCATGAGAAAATACAAATCAATTCACACCTGGAAATCACTTCGTACACAGACTATACTAGTCCGATTCTTAGCAGATACGTACCCTGTATTAAGGCCGAATATGTCACATGGCTCGGGGTAATTGGGCCGAATCGAGAGTACCTCGTCACTGCGGAGCGATATTCCATAATCTACAGTAAGCACTTCGGTCGGAATCCGAGCAAGTAGGGCGTCACATAATGGCGACAGACGACGACAGCTTGGCTGATGTATACGGAAATGGTCGAACATTTTCCGAATCTTCCCGAAATTAGCCATCGAAAAAAAGGTCGCTCGTCTTTCAACATGTATACTTGTACCCCTAGACAATCTCATGTGTTACCAAATGGTTTTGGAGACAATGTGATAAAATATATAACAGGTCACAAATTGACGATATACTGGGGTTATGTCGTACAGCCTACACTCACTTTGAATGGTTTGACTATGTATGGTACACGGGTGGAATATGATAGCTGGAAAATCACATATTGGTTTGACGGTCCAGTGAACCATATCCCCGCCACACAATAAGAGGTTCGGTACAGGCGTTATAGGACGTTAACCAACCTCACTCATCCATACTGATTCAATCCGTCGGGAACAAAATATCCCCTGCCCCGGGGCCACTGATCCTCAGCATCCCCTACCCCGAGGCCGATCATCCTCAGCAGAATCCAGGCTTAGCAATTAGAAAATATCATACCGGATATGATCTTATAGAATTCCAGTTCCAACGTATATGACAATCGCATAGTTGCAAACAGACCCAGGCAAATCTCTCTCGAGATTTGATTTGACTGGGTTAGCCCACGGTGCACAAAGTCATGTGACAGTGGTAACAGAATTTTCGTTGTATGTGGGTTGGAGATTCACGAAACAAGCACATATCATGATATAAATATAGACAGATGTACAGGAAAGTGGTAAAGACAACGAAGGATTTGACTCCACTGTATACAATTCCCCCATCGTCTTTAGATTTTACTAAGACAAACTATGTACCAGCACAGAAAGGTGAATCAATCGCCGTTGAGACACGAAATGTTGGCATAGCCCAGACACAGATAGACGGAGTTTTTGGCTACGGACCGCAATAATTTCTGCTTGATGCTAGGCCGAGGCCTCTCAGCGACATGCTATCCTTGAGTTAGTTCTACACGATAATGCTAAATTACTGTAATTAATTTTAATGTCACAGTCGTGTAGTTGATGGAATATAGTTTGATCGTCGTCTGCTGAGGTGTAATGTCCGTCATGCCGCTTTTGAGGACGGACGGTTGCATTTATATTGACGTAAAACCATCCGGTTACGTGCTATATTCCGTAAAACGATTCAAAAGACTCGGTGCGGAATTTGCTTGAATCTTGCTGCAAGTCATCATTCCAAGGATCACAGACATCGGTAAAAGGCTTGAAATTGCTTCGAAAAAAAAAAATGAGATGAACGCACGAGGAATCAGAAAGAACTCCAACTTCCAAACACCCAAAATACCCGTAATTCGGTTAGTAAACAACATTCGATATTGTAGTTTAAAGTGGTCTGTATTTAAATGGTGCTTCTTGGCAGGGTGACAAAATTGTCCTTCAGTTTACGTCACAGGACATGCTATATGCATTGGTCTCAGACACGGGCCTGTTTATTGAGGTCTGTGTTGCATATACATTTATACACTGGTATATGCTGTTTTGTTTACTTATACGATGGCGTTTCATCTCCAGATCTCAGAGTTGAATTGTACGATCTTATTTTGCATTCAGAGCCCAGAGGGTTAAGATGGATTTTCTTGTATAGGGATTTCTTTCAGGGATTTCCCGCATATCACGTTTTAAGCCCCATAGATGGACAATGCGGTCTTGCGATATTGTTTTTAAGTGTACAATGTGGTTTTCTCTACCTGTGTTCAGGAACTAGAGGTTCAAGATGGAGTTTTTCGCATATGGATTTCTTGGATGTGTCTATTATCAGCCACAGTTATACCATTGGATTTCTTGCGAGAATGGGATTTCAGTAATGACAGCTAATGATTGGCTACTTAAGTTTTTAGTGTTACACACTGGTAATATACTCGTAAGTCCATGTGGTCACACTTTTTGTGAAACGCTAGCCAAATTGGTGCTCCTCGCGTTACAGTAACTCGTATCACTGTGCCATGATAGTTGTAATTGATCATTTGTTCTTTCTGTAAATCAAATCATTGCTAATCAACTAGGATATTCTAACAGCAAATAATGAAAATTGAGCCTACTTGCGTGCGTTTGTTTGTAAATGTACAAAACTCCGAGATGAGTGTACATGTAAGGCACATGTGGATTCTTTGCAGGAGTTTATGGGCTACAGTTGCACGACCGATTTCCATGCATGTGTTCAGTTCTAGAACTCCTCTAAATCGAACCAATCGGAGATGCGGACACTATCTGCACTCGCCAATCGGCTGCGAGGTTTGAGAGCAGCAATCCGATTGGCTCATAGAACCCATCACGTTTTACTGCTGAGTTATACAAGCTGAGGTACGATCGGAGGTAGAGTGTACGTTAACCAGCAAAAATGTCTCACAACTATACAAATGTGACTGAGTTTAGGTAAAGAGGATTTTTCTTTCTATATTCTATATTGGGGGTTCAGCTCACAATATCTGCGGAGGTTATTTCATTCTCGCTGAAGGCAGGGTTATATATATCCTACTCTAAAAACAATTGAGTGAAATTCCAATCAAGTAAGAGTGGAGATTCATCCAACTCAAGCAATTGAGTGAAAATTTTTTAACTCAAGTTGAGTGACTTCCACTTCCATGTTACATATTTTATCCCGTTATCTCCAAAATCCCATAGTGACTTCCACTTCCACGTTACATATTTTATCACGTTATCTCCAAAACGTTATGGTTATAGATTTTATCACGTTACCTATTTTATCATGTTATCTCCAAAACCATATGATATTGCTTGAGTATCTAGGGGCACAAGCATACATTTTGAAAGGCGAGCGAACATTTGATGGAGGCTATTTTCGAGTAGATTTGGTTCAACTTGAGTGAAATTTTTCAAAATTGAGTAAATATATAGTGGATTTTACCCAATTTGAGCGGGATGAAATTCCACACTTACCTGAGTGAACTTCTCACTCAATTTTTTTTAGAGAGTAGTCTTTGCCCCAAAAGTAACCTCGGTGGTGTGGAGACGAGATCAGTGATGCAAATATTGTGCCCAGCAGAGAAAATGAATATAAAAGAGTAAATGAATAATATATTCACAGGAGAAAACGATATAAAAATGAAATTGCTATCTTAAAAGATGATTGGTGTTGATAGCAACGATGATCTCTAAACTGATTACATCCCATCACTGTTTTTTTTAATTGATACCTTTATTTCACACAATCTTTGATGTTTTCCGAAATCAGTCAGTTGAATCTAATGACAACTCAAAGATAGAAGAATATTTTCTATAAAATATAACTCCTGCGAGGAATTCTTGAATGAAAATTAAAGCAAATATTCACTGAAGAAAGGCCCACAAGAGACCAAGGAGAAGTTGAGTTTCCGAAACAGCAAACACATTTACTTTTCGATTTTAGAACCATATCTATACAGCCGTGATTTTCAAGGTAATCAGAATGTCAACTTAACATCCGAAGAGCAGAACCTTACTAGGGCTGGGGTGATTTTTGTCCCATCATAGCAGCTTTACCGACTATACAAGAAAAATTGCAATGACCGTTTTTTTATAACGCCCAAATGGTGTAACCTTGACGGAAGGCATTTTCGACCGATTGTTCGACATTTTTCTCAAAAACAACAATTTTGAATATGATAGAAAGTCGGGCTTTTAAGGAAACAAAATTATTTTCATCGTATTTCAAAATGAGCCTTGGCCAATTGTCTCCAAAAGAAGGCAAAAACGACAAGCTATATAAACTCAGAACAAGTTCGTTCCAATGTCCCTCCATCCCCATCCCGATTCAAGCCCAGGCCAGGTAAAATCAATAGATATGCGGAAAAAGGCAGACTAACATCTGAACATCAAGCAGAAAAAACAATATATCCCAGACGCGAGTTGAGCGTGTCTTCGTTTACGAAATATAAGGAGAACGTACTATTAGAAGACGAATACGCGGCCCAGTACATTCCAGCTGAAATACAAGTGTCAGTCGGCTACATAAGTCTATCGGATGCGTAGACTGCGATTTACATTTCTGAGCATGAAAGGCATCATTACCAGACGGATGTTATCATGTTTAGTTAATGACAAAGTCCGGTTCTTTGTATTAGGTAAGAGCTTAATCCCCAGTTTGCGTTCGTCTACAATAATAGGTATCCCGTCTATAACTGGAGCCTTCCTCTTGACGTGATGTTCGATCGATGTCTAGTTACGACATACACCTGGCGACAGACTTTCTATTCACTGGGTTTGATGGTAGCAATCAAGAGAGATACAGCAGACATGTATTTAGTAGTAATAACCTTTCTCAATCACATGCATTATCTTACGTAATACAAGCGCTTCCCTAAATTAGAACGATCGGAATCCTCAAAATATGGCTGTCCATTGTAGAATCACTACGCATCTCGTCACATTATATACATTTATGTGTATACAATAGCATGGGATTAAATAACCTCAGCTGGCGAAGATGGTTTAGGCCGTAGCCCTTAAGCCTATCCGCGAGGTTATCGAGATAGATAATATATCACGATATTAGCAATAAAGCTTAAAAATCCATGTATTCTCAACTTATTTAGAATCACTGTTTCACTGGAAATATGATAATTGATCGAGATTATCTGTGTGCTTCCGCGGGTTAACGACGAACGTAGGCTGCCAGAGAGAATTGGCACCACGTTTTCTGTTGGTATTTGTCTGTTCCCTGCTGGCCCTGGTTCCTCTCTTGTATGAAACCATCTTGTGTTTTCATTATTTTTATTTCATACACATTTGGAATTGGTGTTACTAGCTGTCAGACGAAATAGGTATTTCGATTGACGCAGAAATTCTTTTATGGACGACGGCTGAATATTGAATGTCGGTTGGAACGCTTGCTAGGGATTATGCCGACGCTGATGCATTAGACTTCTCATGATGTTCGCATGAGCAAGCACAATCAGGTTCGGGGAGGGAGTAATCCAACTTTCCAAAACGATTTGAAATTTCACTGGGCTTACGATGGCTATATTCAATAGTCAAAAAACTGCTGACATTATTTTGTAAAATTAAGTACGTTCTCTTTGAGCAACCGAAAACTATCTCCATCCTTGCTAAAACCAGATTCCCCTGGTATCTCTGTCCCAGATTCCCCTGGTACACATGGGAATTCGTGGGAAATGCAAATGTAAATTTCCGCCAATCAGGAAAGCATATCCTCTATTGACCAATCAGATCGCTTGTTATCTGTGACGAGGAACATGAAGTCTGAGATACCAAGAATATAAGTGATATTGACAGAGAGCCTGGTTACAGATAACTGGTATATGTCCTTAATGATGTAATCCGCTGATGATGGGACAAAACAACTTCCCCACAGCGCATACTACGTTTCACAGGCTCACTCCAATCAACGCTGCCTTCGATAGCGAAAGATAACAGTTAAGACGTGGCTATAACTTACAGGGAAAACCCCACGCACACACGGTTTAGTTTTCGACCGAAGGACAACTTCAGTTTTGCACACTGAGCGAACTACTTTTCATATGCTCTGTTCATATACACTGGGAAAATAATCTCTACATCATTCTTTTAAACGCTAGGTTAACAGACGAATAATGCAGATTTGAAAAGTAATCTGAACGTTCGACAAACATCGCTTTTACTACATGTATATATGATGTCACTTCCGGCAATCGTGCTTCTCGGGCGGAAATCTTCTCCGAAAATCTGACTAGTATTCGTGGTATTGCTGTGCCCAGGTGAGGAGATTGGAGGGTAAGATATATCACTACCTGGTAAACTGTAACACGTTGGTATCAAATGACATACAGTTTTTGTCTCATTCGTGGTTCGCTTTTCTCGATATTCCAAGCACTTACGATTTTTCTAAAAAAGTACTAGGGAAATTACGATGACGTATGCGGATCTTCGTTTGTTTTGCTTCATGGGACGTGTATATCCAGCCATTTTCTCAGAAAGTCAGCGTTTCTCGATTTGCGCCGTAGAGCCATTTCGGCACGCAATTCTTAGGAAAAAATCAATAAGCGTTCCAAGAAAATGTAATCCGATTTGAAGAGAATTTATTTCATACCATGGGACTATTCCCATTTATAAAATGATTTTGTTTGCCACGTTAAATAGGAATCGGGAATTTTTGACGATTATACGGACTATATTTCTTGTATTCTTACCTCTATAAAGTTGATGACGGTCACCAGTCTCTTATATTAATATTGCGAACAATAAAGGCAAACACATGTAAACTGCTACGTTATCAAGACTACAGTTTCCAATTATTTTCACTAACAAATATTTGTTTTCGATCACATGAACTGTATAAAGAATCAATGTTAACTTTGATACGATCACCATTCCATGGCTGTAAATAGATTATGCAATCCCACTGACACCGTGCCTGTGAAACTATTAAAATTCCTCAACGATCGAAGGAGCAACAACTGCTTTGCTTGGGCAGCCTCTGGGAACGACAGGCTTTTCTCGACTCGTCTTATTGTATGGTATAATAAAAAACAATGCCTGGGGAATTGGTTCGACCTGGCGTATATACATATTGGTTATCGCCTTATCTTCCTGTACGTGTGTAGCTGCTTGGTATAGCTAGGGTGAACATAAGATGATCCGATTGTCAACAGCTTTTTGCCGTCATTTCAGCTATAATCGCGGATTTAGCAGAAACCGAGAGCAGCTTGCCGTGAGAACTTCCGATACAAGACGTTACATTCCCCTTGACCGAAATTCGATACTCTCTGAGCTTTACCACACAGAGATCAAGACATGTAGGCCTATATGATGCAATTTATTTTACAACGTTATACGGTAACACTCGGTGCTCTGCGATATCGATGCATTTATATTTGATCTGCCGATGACTTCTGTATATTACAGCCATAATATGGTGCTCTATTTGGGCCAAATGTGCGTCGCGCGTCGACTTTGAAAAAGGGACGCACGACGCGAAAGGCGTCGACGCGTTTCAAAACGCGACGTCGCCTTAAGCGTCACGCGTCTAGAACACCATAAAGATAGCAATGGAAGGAATATGTATGAGCGGGAAGTCGAAAAAGAAGTACACCAGAGCTACATAAATACACATTAGAGACACCAACCACCTCACATACAGTCAAATAGCTCCGACAAGATCACCGAGATTTTAATACTAGTATCTTTAAGAATTCTTTCATCCCTTCAAGCATGCAACAGTGGGCAACACTGAGACTGCAACAAGGAATAGAGCTACAGTTAGACAGGTAAGATCTATATCCATCTATTACTCTGTGGGGACCAGAAAACTTAATATAATTCATACATCAATGAGTTATAGCTCCAGCCAATTGAACTCCGACTTGTCCCGATTGAACTCCGACTTGTCCCGATTTGACATCGTTGATAATGCTGGTTGAGATTGTAGCGATCCCTCATAGAATGACAAATATTTTTTATCATTCATAGCTTTAAGTATGAGATTAGATATATAGTGCTTAAAAAATACAAAATCCATTTTCCATCCAGTACATCCTCTGGGGAACTAAAAATTCTCATGTAATACCGGCACTATCAGAAGTTTTCAAACCCGCATAATAATTTATTAAAGACGCTCAAAGATTTAATTTGAGTTAATAATCACGGGATACTGAAAATCTCCATATACTTGAGCCTGCAAGAATATTCTGCGACATACCCCACCCTATTCTCTCTTATCAGATACGCAATCTGATTAAAACCAAATCTAAAAAAAAAAATGCTCCCTATCTTACACGTGCGCAAAGTGATGTGATAGTGGTAACGGAATTTTCGTTGTATGTGAGTTGGAGATTCACGAAACAAGCACTTATCATGATATATAGATATAGACAAATGTCTGTGGATTCCAATAACAAAAACTATGCACCTGTATTGAAAGGCGGATCAATCGCCGTTGAGACACGAATTGCTGGCATAGACCAGACAGAGAGAGTCGGAGTGTTTGGCTACGGGCCGCAATAATTCCTGCTTGTTGCTAGGCCGAGGCCTCTCAGCGACATGCTATCCTTGAGTCAGTTCTACACGATAATGCTAAATTACTGTAATTAAGTTTAATGTCACAGTCGTGTAGTTGATGGAATATGGTTTGATCATCGGTCTACTGAGCTGTAATGTCCGCCATGGCGCTTTTGAGGACGGACGGATGTATTTATATTGACGTAAAAACATCCGGTTTACGTGCTATTACGTAACACGATTCAAAAGACTCGGTGCGGAATTTGCTTGAATCTTGCTGTAAGCCATCATTCCAAGGATCACAGAGATCGGTAAAAGGCTTGAAATTGCTTCGAAAAAAAAAGATGAACGCACGGCAAATTGGAAAGAAGCACTTAATGCGCCCATCTCCAACTTCCAAACACCTCCAAATAACCGTAATTCAGTTAGTAAACAACATTCGATATTGTAGTTTAAAGTGGTCTGTATTTAAACGGTGCTTCTTGGCAGGGCGACAAAATCGTCCTTCATTTTACGTCACAAGCATTGGTTCTAGATATGGGCCGGTATAGATGTATGTGTTGCATATATATATTTTTATACCGGTATATGCTGTTTTGTTTAATTATACGATGGAGTTTCATCTTCAGTTGAATTGTACGATCTTATTGTGCATGCCTTCAGAGCTCAGAGGGTTAAGATGGGTTTTCTTGTATAGGGATTTCTTTCGTGGATTTATCGCCTGTCACATTTCAAGCCCCATAGATGGACACTGAGGTCTTGCGAGAGTGTTTTTAAGTGTGCAATGGAGTTTTCTCTACTTGTGTTCCGGAACTAGAGGTTCAAGATGTAGTTTTTCGCTTATGGATTTCTTGGATGTCTCTATTATCAGCCACAATTATACCATTGGATTTCTTGCGGGAATGGGATTGCAGGAATGACAGCTACTGATTGGTTAATTTACGTTTTTAGTGTTACACACTGGTAATATACTCGTTAGTCCATGCGGTCACACTTTTTGTAAAACGCCAGCCAAATTGGTGCTCCTCGCGTTATAGTTCCTCGTATCACTGTGCCATGATAGTTGTAATTGATCATTTTTTCTTCCTGTAAATCAAATCATTGCTAATCAACTAGGATATTCTAACAGCAAATAATGAAAATTGAGCCTACTTGCGTGCGTTTGTTTGTAAATGTACAAACATCCGAGACGAGTGTACATGTAAGACACTTTTTTCGTAAACATGTGGATTCCTTGCATGTGTTTATGATCTACAGTTGTACGACCGATTTTCATGCATGTGTTCAGTTCTAGAACTCCTCTAAATCAAAACAATCGGAGACCCGGACACTATCTGCACCCGCCTATCGGCTGCGAGGTTTGAGCGCTGCAATCCGATTGGCTAAAAGAATCCATTACGTGTACTGCTCAGTTATACCAGCTAAGGTACTGTCGGATGCAGGGTATAATTTAACCCTATCTGTCCTGGGCTTTTTGTGACTGGGCCCCCTTCTTCCCCCTCTACCCAGGGGGCTGAACTTACTACATTCTTGGGTCAAGCTGTTCCAGAAAATGCAAAGAAAAGAAATCCAAGATGGTCGCTTTGATGACGTCACAGTGATGTCATTTTCAAAAAGGCATTTTTGGTAGAATTTTTGTCAAATTTTGCTCCCAGAAAAGCAGAAATTTTAAAGAATGATGAAGAAAAGATCACTTTTCTGTTTCCCTACATGGCCGCCAGTTTGAATTCACCCATGATCATCTGCTCGGGATGGATAAAAAAAGACCGAAATATTATAAGCTATCGGAGATACAACACATATCACGAATCGTTAGATTCTTGTTATGTGCTTTAGAATAGGTTAACCAGAAGACTATTCTGTGAAGTCATGTGACGCAGTCAGTATGTCGGCACCTCTTCCCACTTCCCTTATATGTGTTGTAATCAGGTCACTCTCAAGCTTTTGTCGTTCCGGATATACGATAGAAAGTTTGGCTGAAGTCAGGGTTATCAATATCCTAGCCCTTTGGCGCGAAAGAAATATTGCATGGTGTACGTTGTGAAGTTGAGGTCAATGATGCAAATATTTTGCCCAGTAAAGAAAATAAAAACGGAAGGGTAAATGAAAAGTATTCATAGAATAAAACGCTACAGAAATGGAATTGCTAGCTTAAAAGATGCTTGGTATTGATAACAACGATGATCTATAAACTGATTACATCCTATCACTGTAATACCTTTAAGTCACAAAATCTTTGATGCTTTGCGAAATCATTCCATTGAATCTAATGACAGCTCGCTGGAATAAAACGAATTCTCGAATGAAATTAAAGGAAATATTCATCGAAGTAAGTCCCACAAGGGATCAAGGAGAAGTTAAGTTTCCGAAACAGTAAACACATTTACTTTTCGATTTTATAACCATATAGCCGTGATTTTCAAGGCAATATGTCGAAGTAACATCCGCAGAGCAGAACCTTATTAGACCTGTGCGATTTTAACCCCTACACAGCAGCTGTACCGGTTATACAAAAAAAATGTGAAATGACCGTGTTTGGTGTAATCTCGACGGAAGGTATTTTTGGCCGATTTTTCGAATTTTTTTCTGAAAACAATCATTTTGAATATGAAAGAAAGTCATGGTTTTAAGCCAACTAAATTATTTTCATCGTATTTAGAAATGACCCTTGACCATTTGCCTCCAAGAGTACGCAAAAAAGACAAGCTATATAAACTCAGAACAAGTTCGTTCTAATGTCCCTCCATCCTCACCCCGACTCAAGGTAAACCGACTCACCCCGACTAACCCCAGGTAAAATCAAAAGATATGCGGAAAAATTCAGACTAACATCTGAACATGAAGCAGAAAAAAACAATATATCCCAGACGCGAGTTAAGCGTGTCTTCGTTTGCGAAATATAAGGAGAACGTACTATTAGAAGACGAATACGCGGCCCAGTACATTCCAGCTGAAATACAAGTGTCAGTCGGCTACATAAGTATAGGGTATGCGTGGACTGCGATTTACATTTCTGAGGATGGAAGGTATCATTACCAGACGGATGTTATCATGTATAGTTAATGACAGAGTCCGGTTCTTTGTATTAGGTAAGAGCTTAATCCCCAGTTTGCGTTCGTCTACAATAATAGGTATCCCGTCTGTAACTGGAGCCTTCATCTTCGCGTGATGTCCGATCCATGTCTGGTTACGACATACACCTGGCGACAGACTTCCTATTCACTGGGCTTGATGGTAGCAATCAACAGAGATACAGCAGACATGTATTTAGTAGTAATAACCTTTCTCAATCACATGCATTATCTTACGTAAAACAGGCGATTCCGTAAATTAGAACGATCAGAATCCTGGAGCTGTGGCTGTCCATTGTGAAATCACCACGTATCTCGTCTCATTATATACCTGTATGCATATACAATAGTATTTGTTTAAATGACCTCAGCTGGCGAAGATGGTTTAGGCTGTAGCCCTTAAGCCTACCCGCGAAGTTATTGAGATAGATAATATATAAAAATCCATGCATTCTCAACTTATTTAGAATCTTTCATTTCCATTGAGAATAATCTTTCAGTTTCATCTAGAATTTGTTAACCGATCAAGATTATCCGTGTGCTTCCGTGGGTTAACGACGAACGTAGGCTACCAGAGAGAGCTGGTACAACGTTTACTGCAGGTATTTGTCTGTTTCCTGCTGGCCTTCGTTTCTCTCTTGTATGAATCCATCTTGTGTTGATGGACGACGGCTGATTATCCAATCTCGGTTGTGACTCTTGCTAGGGATTCTGTGGACGCTGCTGCATTAGATTTCTCATGCTGTTCACATGAGCAATCACAATCAGGGGCGGGAAGGAGTGATCCGACTTTCCGAACCGATTTGAAATTTGACGTGGGTTAAGATGGCTATAGTCAAAAACACTGCTGGCGAGAAACGGGAGAGAGGCTAATCCGAACATTTATCTTGAAAAATTGAGTATATTATCTTCGAGCAACCGAAACAATTTGTTGCTAATGTATTACGATTTTAAGATCTCTTGCATTATTTAGTTTCTAACCAAGAAGATCTTTTATCTGTAATTGTACAGGAGAATGCATGGCGTCATGTCCTCTTGCAAATATACTGAGTAAACTGAGTATCTAAGCAATCGAGACTATTCGTCTATTATTTTGCCAGACGAGCATGAAATCTCTGTCCTGTCTTAACATGTATTACTTCGTGCAAGGTTATTGAGTAAGCTTATCTAAACAGCCGAGATTTTCAATTTGGTCTATAATATCTCCAATGGGACAGGGAAACACAATTTCACTAATCTCAGATATCAAGGAATATAATATCTCACATCAGCGCTATATGAATCCCGTGCGAATTTCAAACTACGCCTGTTAGCCAAAGAGCGAGAAATAACTTTAAAATAACGCCTCTTGTAATTACACCCATAGGCGAGTGGACCATTATAGTAAACAATATAGTGAGTCAAACAGTGTCCAAATAAGGTATCATGTGTAGACATGGTTCGTGGTAAAACGTTCTTCTCCAGAAAGTTCAAAGTATTACTCCCGCCGAATAGTCTGGTATTTGTCGGACGGCTGGGAATATCAAAAGACCGTATCGCGGAAAGACTGTAAATATCCGTGAACGAAACGTCAATCAATTTCAAATTGAATAGGCAGAATTGTTGTGATTGGCTTGTTATGGGATCTCGGAGAATATCGGCAAACAGTTCGCACGAATTTTCATAGTGTTATCACTAGATGGTATTTCCCAGATATATCATCTTGGTTTAAATAGATGAGGAAAACACTGTGTGCATGCAATTAGAATGTGTATGTCCTCTTGCAGAATTACTGAGAATTTAAGCAACCGAGATTTTTTTGTCTCTAATTTCTTTCCTCTTTCACGTATAGTGAGTATCCCCTTCCCCATATAATTAAGCAACCTAGAAAGTTAGTCCCTCATACTGTTTCTTCCACCTAACTGTCAAACAGTTCATCACTTTTCATCAGATGACTTGATAGGGTTATTACATCATTGCTCTTGGAAATCTTTATTTAATACCGCTCAAGCCGGTGCTAGGGGCCGTGTGGTCATGTCTTCAAGATGTTCGCATGACCAGCTACAATGAAAGCGTGACTGAGATACAAATCATCGCAGGTTCATTTTTTGTTCTTGCGATGGTGTATACAGATATGCATTCAATATATTTGTATGTAGGATCACATCACTTCTTGTCAGTACCCCGGCATACATAACCAACATAGACCGTTTCTCCTGTAATGTTGCCAGAGAATCATGCGATCTTATTCATGTGCTCTTGCAAGAAGACTGAGTATCAATGTAAAACTTTGATGCCATCTTGCGTATATACTCACTACACAGTCTAACTCTTAACTTGTATCTCTCTTGCAAATTTACTGAGAATCTTACTAACCGAAGGACCAGGAAGAACCTTTTACCTGTATTATGGCGAGATTCTGCTGGTGGATGTTTCGTCCCCGAGGCCCGCCCCCTGTACAGACCTTTTGGTCTTTGATATATGTTGGCATTTGTGGGAAGTTGATGCTGGGTCGACATCGGGCCTTACAGAGTAGTCTTTTGTGTTAATTGCCGTCAATTACATCTGACGACGATACAGCTCACCAATCTCCAATGTACGAGTTGTCACAGCGAAACAGCTCACCAATTACCAGTATACGAGTTGTCAGAGCATTTCCATCATAGCTCTCTATATTTGTATCTAATACCGCTTATACCGGTGCTAGGGGCCGTGTGGTCATATCATCCAAGTTGCCACATGAACAGGTACAATAAAAGCGTACCTGAGATACAACACATATCACGAATCGTTAGATTCTTGGTATGTGCTTTAGAATAGGTTTACCAGACGACTATTCTGTGAAGTCATATGACGCAGTCAGTTTGTCGGCACCTCTTCCCACTTCCCTTATATGTGTTGTAATCTCAACATTTATGTAAAACCGAGATCTCTCGTCTCTGAAGTTGTCATCGGAACCGGAAAATTGTTGCGAATTCTGAACATATATATATATGTCGTCTTGAAAAATGAACAACCGAGATCTCTCGTCTCGATAGGGTTGCCATCGGACAAAGGCAGTTATTGTGTATTCTGAATTTGTGCCATCTTGCAAAATAAGAAACCGAGATCATTCGTTTGTAAAGCTGTCATCGGAACATCGTGTATCCTGAACATCTATGCCATATTGGCAATTAAGCAACCGTGATCTTTCATCTCTGAAGTTTTCATCGGACCAAACTCATCAAGTGAACTTATAATGTAATCTGACCTTTTATGTCATCTTGGCAAATAAGTAACCGATATCTTTATTCTCTGAAGTTTTCATAGGAACAGGAAAATTACGTTGAATTCTGAAGATATATTGAATATTATCACAAAAAAAGCAATTACCAGACGGATGTTATCATGTATAGTTAATGACAAAGTCCGGTTCTTTGTATTAGGTAAGAGATTAATCCACAGTTTGCGTTCCGCCACAAATAATAGGTATCCCGTCTGTAACTGGAGCCTTCTTCTTGACGTGATATCCGATCGATGTCTGGTTACGACATATACCTGGTTACAATCTTTCTATTCACTGGGCTTGATGGTAGCAATCAACATAGATAGAACAGACATGTGCTCAGTAGTAATGACCACATACAATTACTGAGATTATAAGCAACCGAAATATTTTGTCTATAATTTTACCAGATAGTCATGTGTTTACAATATATACTCTTCCACATATACTGAGTATCCCCTTCCCCCTATAAGAAACCCAGAAATTTAATCTCTCATGCTGTTTCTTTCACCTAACGGTCACACATTTCACCATTTGACTTGATAGGGCTATTACATCATTGCTCTTGGCTATTATTATCTAATGCCGCCCAAGTCGGTGCTAATGGGACCGTGTGATCAGATCGTTCAACATGTCCACATGAACAGCTACAATAAAAGCGTGGCTGAGATACAAATCTTCACAGGTTCTTTTTTGTTTTTGTGATATTTTATGCAGATATGCAGTCAGAATATTGGCCTGTGGGTCATATGATTTCTTGTCAGTACTCCGGCATGATTTCCCCTACCTGTATACGTTGCGTTTAAATGCAAGATAATTGAGTATCTATAACGAACAGAAACCGTTTCGCCTATAATGTTGCCAGAGGAGCATGCCATCATATCCATATCCTCTTGCAAGAACACCGAGTATCAATATGCAAATTTAACATTTATGCCATTTTGCGCAAATACTAAGTATATAAATAACCCATCTTACTAACCGGAGGATTAGGAAGAACAGTGTGTTACGTCATCTTGGGAATAAGAAACCGATCTTTCGTCTCTGAAGTTGTCGTCGTAAGAGGAAAATTATTGTGAATTCTGAATATATATATATGTCATCTTGAAAAGTGAGCAACCGAAATCTTTCGTCTCGATAGAGTTGCCGTCGGAAAATGGCAGTTATTTGCAAAATATTAAAAAACCGAGATCACTCGTTTTTAAAGCTGTCATCGGAACACAAAATTGTTCGTATATTCTGAACATCTATGCCATACTGGCAATTAAGCGACCGAGTCTTTTGTCTCTGAAGTTTTCATCGGAAAAACTTATCAGATGAACCTATACTTTTCAACATGACTTTTCATGTTATCTTGAAAAATAAGCAACCCAGATCTTTATTCTCTGAAGTTGTCATCGAAACAGGAAAATATTATTACAGAAAAGCAAAATGCTAGCTTACTGAACATTTATTTATTACCGAGGACTTAAAGCAACTGATAAAAATGAATGCCCTCTTAAGTTTCGCAATCATTTACAAGACTAAGATGCCAAACTCTGTGGCAATTTGAAGGGACTTATTTTGCAATCCCCATACTTTTTACTCCGCATCCTTTAGATAAAAGCTAATTTGATTACTTCAACTTGGTGTCCATTAATCATATTTTGCGTATAACTGCTGCAAAAATAAATAAAACAAAACTGCCGTGTAATGAACATTTCCATTTTCAATGTATTAGGATAATAATTGCTTTTTTTCTAACGTTATTACCAGTTCATCGAAGTACAAATTTCCAATCAATTTCACTTGTATTAGCTAACATGGATGGACTGGGGATCAATAGCTGTTTTCACTGCCTACGTCTTCTTCATTGTGCAACTCTCGACAGGCAATTAAGAAAATTATTTCAACCGTGAAAACATAGCTGACCCAAATCGATACATGATCATTCCACTTTCAAAGTGAACTTTGCTGTTTTCACCGCGTTTGAATTTTCAATGTATAGAGACGTCGATATTTGATTTGGTAATTTAAATGAAATTCCTTTGGTCAACTTTGTGGAGTATGGCGAGAAAGGATATAACCTGGAAATAGTTAGTGAATAGCTCTATGAACTATTAGTAAGTATCTATAACTATCAGAGACCGTTCGCCTATAATGTTGACAGTGGATCATGCGATCATGTTCATGTCATCTTGCAAGAATACTGAGTATATTTAACAATGCTGCCCAGAAAACTCAATCCACTGCACGGTCTTACAGAGGATTTCATTATAGTTTACCAAGATATCTTTCAGTGACAAGAAATTACATGCATAGACCGAATCGTAACTTTGCACCTGCTATCTGAAGTTGCCAACTTCTAATAATATTTTTATTTCAATTGGTGTGTTTCTATATGATTCTCATTGGATGAATGGCTGTTTGAAAGTCTATCACCAATTCAGAGATCAGCATGACAGTCGACGTTAACTTGAAAGTTTGCAACTTCAGACACATCAAAACTGTTCACAGTCACACTTTCAAGAGCAACATGACGTGTTTGTAAACATCACATCACTCACAAATGGTAAACTATTATGGAATCCCCTGTAAAATGTATCTCTCTTGCAAATGTACTGTGAATCTTACCAACCAGAGAACTAGGAAGAACAGGGATTTATTTCAATATCTATGTCATCTTCGAAAATAAGAAACCGAGATCATCCGTTTATATACCATCTTGGAAATTAAACGAACGGGATCTTTCATCTCTGAAGTTTTTCATCGGACCAAACTTACAATGTAATCTTGACCTTTTATGTCATCTTGGAAAATAAGCAACCCATATCGTTATTCTCTGAAGTCATCGGAACAGGAAAATTAGGTTGAATTCTGAATATATATTATATTACAAAAAAACAAAATGCTAGCTTACTGAACATTTATTTATCCTCGAGGATTGATCGAAACTGGTGAAAAGCAATGCCCTCTTTAGTTTCGTAATCGTTTACGAGACTAAGATGCCAAACTCTGTCCTTTAGATTAAATATAATTTGATTACTTCAACTTGGTGTCCATTAATCATATTTTGCGTATAACTGCAGAAAAAAATAAAGTAAAACAACTGCATGATAAACATTTCTATTTATAATGTATTGAGATAAGATTTGATTTTTTTTTGGAACCTTATTATCAGTTCATCGGAGTACAGATTTCCAATCAATTTCACTTGTATTAGGTAACATGGATGTTATTATCAGTTCATCGGAGTACAGATTTCCAAACAGTTTCACTTGTATTACTTAACATGGATGGACTGCAGATCAATAGCTGTTTTCATTGCCTTCGTCTTCTTCGTTGTGCAACCCTCGACTGGCAATTAAGAAAATCCTTTCAACCGTAAAAACATAGCTGACACCAAATCGATACATGTTCATTCCACTTTCAAAGTGAACTTAAGACGTTTTCACCGCGTGTGAATTTTCAGTGTATGGGGATATCGTTATTTGATTTGGCAATCTCAATATGATTACTTTGGTCAACTTACTGCAAGTAGTAAGTGAATAGCTCTATGAACCAGGCCTAAAAGCTACGGTGACCCACGCAGCGGTGTAAATATTATCCCCGCGATGTAAATACTTTTTTGATGATTTTTTAATATTCTTACATGATCGCGTTTGACATTTTCCTGCATTTTCCGACTTCTATTGGAAAACTGGCTTAAATCGCGTTTTACAGTAAATCGCGTTTTTTGAGTTACAAACTGAAGTTATACCTAGCTAAGATTCATAGCGTCTCCCTTCCCTCAACGGAGACGCTATGAATCTTAGCTAAGTTATACCAGGAAATGTTGAAATCTATAAGCGATTCGAGGAAATTGAAGAAAGAAATCTTTTAAAATAAAAAAAAATTGAAGGCATGAAAACAAATGAACAGAAACTAGTAAAAAAAAAACAGTGGTCAAATGTACAAAATCCAAGTAAAACAACCGAATAAAACACTTCAGAGCAACATAAAATAGGTCTGCTCTGTCCCAGATGCCAACTCAGGATATAAAATGCAAAGGGGGGCGAAGAAGGCAACCACCTCGCTGGGGGTCTAATAACACCCCAGCCACCAGTCAGATTTTTGGACCGGATTCGGGGCCTTCGCGCACATCGCCGGAAGTGACGTCATATATAGTAAAATAGATGTTTACCGAACATTTCGATTACTTTTCAAGTCTGCATAATACCTCTGTTGACCTAGCGTTAAAAAGAATTATCTGGAGATAATTTTCCCTGATTATCTGGACAGAGAATATGAAAAGTAGTTCGCTCATTTGCAACACGAAAGGAGTTGTTCGGCCGGATTCAAACTGAACCGTGCGTTGGTGGGTTTCCCCTAGACATCATAGCAACGTAGTAAAGGTCAACTTCCGCTATTGGTGGCAGGGATGGTAATGGAGCCTGCGAAAAGGAGCATGCGCTGTGGGGAGGTTGCGAAGATGGTGGAAGGTGAGTATCTAGACAGCCCGTATGACCGGAAGTGCAGAAAGTGCAGAAAGTGTGTTTGTTCATGGTCAGTACATGACTGATAGTGTATAATTGAACATAACTCACAGTTGACGTCTTGCGCTGGCCAAAACATCTTTAGGATTAGGCGATCACCTATAACAAGTTCTAACTGATGGCAGTAATCCGGACAGTTTAGAATGAGAACTTCGTGTTTTTATCCGGATATATGAAGAAATCTGGCCAGCATTTGGAGAGTATTTTAAAATCAAGGGGAGAAATTCCGTCCCCCTGGGAGTGATCGGGTCATAGATGAACAAAAGCAAGTGCCCTAGCAAGGGTTCGCCGGCAATGAAAAGCGGCAGTGATTCTGTAATCAACATGGGCAGTTTACGATAATGGGGTGGTGGCACAGTGGCTTGAGTATTAGTGAGTGTCTTCGTCGATATATATATATATATATATATATATGTTTTTCAAGAATATGATTTCCCACCTTTTGATACACCACAATGACATTGTGAACGCAATTTTATGATATCCACGGTCATTTGTGTGAGAAATAATTATGTTTTTCAAGAAAATAATGATTTCCCACCTTTTGATACACCACAATGATAGTGTGAACGCATTTTTTATGATATCCACTGTCACAGTTACGAGAAATAATTATATTCTTGAAAAATTATTAACAACAACTAAGGGACATCTACCATGGGCGATCATGGACATATATATCCGCATCGGACGATATTAAAAAAAGTTGTCGTGTTTTATTCTCAATTAAAACTTCAACTATGCACACTTTCATTGGAGAATCACTGTTACGACATGTAACAAAATATATAAATATACTAAGTTTCCTGAAGATTTTGAAGTGCTATGACGAATAAAACAGAAGTTATTTTCACAAAACGACCTTTTTTACCTCCATTTTAGAGAGGTAGTTCTCTCCAGCCCGTTGAAATGAATGTACCGCTATTCTGACCGAGTAATTTCTTAAACTGTCTGATAAATTAAGGGCATTTACCCCCATATAGTTTACAGGAGCAGATGGGGAAACTGTTTATGCATAAGTTACAACGGTCAGCATTAAAAAACTGAACTTTCCCATTAATGAACGTAATGGAATAAAAACAGTAATATCCATTATGGTACTGCGAACGTTTTGCCTCTCCAAATTATGATTGATTAGGTGAACAACCCTTCCAGGAGGACGCATTTCCATTAAAATCAGTGTATATTTTGTCCGCATCTCTAATACCATTGTAAAAACTGCTCGGAATCATTACATGAAACATGTTGAAATAATTGCTAAAAATCGACATATTCACTTACAAAAATATACATATTTATAAAATATAACCACGATTTACCCATGGGGTCGACAGAGTTGTAAATGTAGTTTATACCGGTGACGTGATTGAGTTACGCATCGCTTTTAATGGGCCTACCGGGTGATATACACCGAACGATGGAAACGGATGTCGCAGTGTTCCCAATAGACGTTATTTGTATGGTAAATTATGGGAATATTCGCCCCTGTCGTTCAAGATGGAGATATTTTAAGGGTTAAAAGCGCCCCCTTGTTTATCGGATGGCTCAGTTCTACTTGTCGACTGGCAGTAATTGGCTGTATTTGGAGTTTAATTGATATCTTAAGGGATACAGTAAACGGATCAATCAATAAAGCTCGAATGGTTCGGAGAACCGAGTAACGCTCAGCTGATCGCTTATGCTTTATCTATTCACCGATACATCATATCGGTCCAGAAATGGTCAACATCGAGACGGTTGGGCAATAAATTTGCAATTCCCCGGTTCCTTTCTTTCTGGCATAAGATTGGAAAAAAATTCCAGGCGGGAGCATTTTTATGTATCCAGATCTGGCATGAAGCCAATAAAGGAGACAGTTAGGAAATTTGACCATTCATATAGCGGCTAAAGAAAAGCGCCATTTCCCTGTGGATATGCAGCAAAATTGTCAATTTGAGTTTATATTTATTGCGATCAAGGGCTTTGTCATATTCTATTACACGCGGTGGAATGGGTTAATTAATTAGATGCTTATCAAATATTTAATTCGCTATAAATCCATGTGATAAATCACAAGCATGAATGAGGACAATGAAAACAAGAAAGAATTCATGTCAGAATTCCAGGAGAACGTTAAGCTGCAATATGAACAGAAAAAAAGACGTATGCCCGAATGGAGACCATACGTATACATGCTACTTTCTTAAAAGGACCTAGGATGGTTTAGTGAAGTTTTGCCCCTAACCCCCCTATGAGGTGCGCCTTGAAGTGTCAAAATGAAATATCGCATATGAAAGAAAGCTTTCGGTTTAGCTTAAAGCATATCGTGTTGATCCACTGATAAGCTTGGCATAATGCAGAAGCAAAGTAACTCCGAATAAACTTAATAAACGCATGGTGACAGTCTCAATATTTCGACAAAGTTTTATTTGTCATCTTCAGGATGTGATCTAACAGCAGTTACAGGCTCTTATATACAAAACGACTAACAAAGACTGAAATGGTTCGATACACAAAATTAGAGGGCAATAGCCAATCAGATAATATGTGAACATAACAATTAAGGTAAACATGAGTGGCAAATAGACATGACAAGGAATACACACACCACATAGGCCTGACAATACACAATCAAAATGGCAATAGTTTGATAAGGATAATAGATACGGGTGGTGATTTATTGAGGTGTGTGAATGTGTATAGAGTGGCAGCAGAAATGTCAATCAGGGGAATAAACACAAGTGAAACAGAGATTAGAAAAATGTATTAAGTTGATTAGAGAAACGTAACAAAGGTACCTAAGATTGAAATCGGAAATAAGATGTAGAGAATTGGATAGTTACAGAACGGGAAATGCTGAACTATATGGGCGAACTATATTAGGCTATTAATTAACAAGACAAGAAATACACACACCACAGAAATGCTGGATAGTTGTATTATCTTATCTAAACAGTGATTGATGGAATAAAATATATAAAAATTGAAATTGGAAACAAAATACCAAAAATAATAAACAGTAGTCTACCTGAATAACTGTAGCTCTTTCGAAGCTTTTACACCACTGTTAAGTTTAGGATTTGAGCGCCGAATAGCTAGGGCTTCCTTAAATAACAAGACATTCCAGTGATCCGCGGAGTCGATAACTTTAGTGTTAGACAATAAGACTGAGGACAATGGGCAATATGGAATACCTTCTAATCTATTAGGTAAATCAAGTAGGTCTTTAATATGTTGGAAGTGCTCACAACTGAACAAATGCGAATGGATTTCGCTGTTGCCTTTACTATGTTCCTTTAGTCGTGTTTCAAGACAACGCTCAGTTTTTCCGATGTAACTAGAATTACAACCAGGACAGGTAAATTGGTACACAATATCACTTCTAAATTCATGCGGAGTCTTGTCTTTAATGTTGATAATTGCACTGACTTTAGTGGTTCTCCAATGAACAATGATCTTCACTGGCTTTGTGAGAAGTCTGCGAATTTTGCTTAAATATCGTTTGACTATTCGTTCTCCCTGTGGACCAACTGTTAGATCACATCCTGAAGATGACAAATAAAACTTTGTCGAAATATTGAGACTGTCACCATGCGTTTATTAAGTTTATTCGGAGTTACTTTGCTTCTGCATTAAAGCATATAATCTCCTTGTATGGTCTGATTATTTTCCAGGCTCTTAGGGTTTTTCAATAACAGCGCCTTGAAACAGTGTATTTATGCAAAATCGTCCGTTTCGAGATGAAAACAGCATCGAAACAGACCATTTTGCAGAAATTGTTATTCAAAAACCCAAAGACCAATGACCTGGAAATTACTCCAACCGATAATATACTTTAAGTTAACTGAAATGTTTCTATCGTACGCGATATTTCATCATAGTGAAGTGTTGAAAGGAGAATTATCCGGAGGATCTTTTTGTTGATCTGAACGATGCTCTTGGACAATATAGGTATTCAATTAGAGATTCATACCGACGGTAAAATGTAGCACAATCAAAATGACTCAGGCCAGATCTGGTGAGTGAATCATGAACTTCGTCGATAGTACTCTGCGTAAACTCGTGCTCGGCATGACAGAATCATGCCATCAGATTCCAAAAACACCGGTAGAAAAAAATTAGCAAAATTTTACAGCTGAGTTAAACACCGATTTATCGCTCACACTTTAACACTTCATGATCTGCGACATGTTGGAATGACTGTGGCGTTTGACGGGTCATACGGTTTTTATGTAGATGGCGCTGCGACAGAAATCCCGTTGTCATCCGGGTTCTATCCCATAAGGTAAAGCATTAAACAACAACAACGGCAGCATTAGCAGCGCTTCTTCTACTGCTATCGGGTGATGTGGCCTGATAGGCCTGATATTCCTGCTTCAGAAAGAGAGCTCGTGAAATTATATGCACAGTGCCACATGTCAACCTGTATATCAATTCGACATTCATATATCACGATCCTCATAATCGTCTCAGAGCGTAAAGAAAGGTCAACAGATCTGTCAAAAGCCATCGACACAATAATTTACAACTGGTCTCCATGTTATTACAACTACGTCACAGGAATAATGTCAGGTGATATTTCAAGGATTTTCATTGGCTAACGGCTGTCAGACTTGTTTTTATGGCGACCTCCACGGATTCTTGATCTGGGCAATAGCTCTGATGTTCAAAACGTTCTAATTTATTCGGAATTACTATAGAAAAGCGGATTTGTTTTTGTTTTTCGAATACTAATGATATAGTTCTTTTGATATTAGTATGCATCGGGATTTTTATTCCTTTATATCAAAAATGACGTTAACAATCAGGAGTCCCCTTGGTTGGATGTGGGTACCGGTAATTTCCTTAATTATACAGAGGCGCTGGTTCGTTAAATTACATCATTTATTTTGTTCGGATGTATACAACCTGGAAAAATAAACTCCAAAGTTTTGGCAAAATATGAGTTTTTGTCTGATACATATCAGTCTGAGCATGGAAGAACATTGCATGCGATATAATGACGAGCGCCGCTCGTATATACAGTAAATAACATTACGTTTCATTACCCCGACGCGAACGGTGGCGAGAAAGGCCGAGTAATCATCCGCATCAACTCGTCTGCACACCCACGTGACCGAGCGATCAAACGAGAAAGACGCGACCCATTCGGGTTTCGGTTGCGTGTCCAATCAAATAAAATAATGAAATATTATAATAACTTAGCATGTCACAGTTTACGTAACGTTGTTATAGCTGTGGATGTGAATCTCACGCGATGAGATCAAAGTACTCAATTTACAGCAAATCACAACTGCATAATTAGCTTTTATGCTCAAAAAGGCATCGTGACTTTTACAGTGTGTTTATACGTAAGCATTGTGAGAGAGTCTGGTGTCCCAATCTCGCCTTCTATCAGCAAATTGCCTTGTATATTATTCTTTGGCTGAATGATCAACCTCAGTAAACTCAGATATAACATCACGAAATATTATATCTGACTTCAGTGCTTTATAAACCCCGTGCGAATTGCAAACTACATTTGTTAGCCAATCAAGTGGCTAGCTTGGTGAAACTATTTCAAACTATTTCGCACCCACAATAATTACGCACAATAGCACCTGGACCAATATGGTAAACATTATCGGGAAACAGTATCCAAATATGGCATCATTTCCAGACAGAGTGCGTGGGAAACGTAAACATCAAAGGATTTACTCCCCCCGAAAGGCGGCAGAAAATATCAAAAGATCGTGCCGTGCGAATGTGTTAATATCCGTGGACGTCAATCATTGTCAAAGTGAAAAGGAGAGAGAGAATTAAGGTTTAACGTCGCATTCAGCAATATATCAGCTATATAGCGAGTCAAAGTGAAGAGGCAGGTATTGTCGTGATTGGCTTATTATGGGATTTCGTAGAATATCGGCGAACATTTCGCACGAATGATTATTGTCTATTCCAATTGTTCTCAGACAGTGAATACAAGAGTCCGCCGTCTTTGACTCGTTCGAATAATACAATGTCATTCTGCATGAATTTACAAGGCGCTGAGGCATTAGTCTCGTCGAAAGTACCCTCTCTGTGTTGTATCAAGTCTGCCATAGGTCGATATTGTCCTCAGTCAGCCTTCTATCACTTACACCAACTCTCGTATATACTACCACGAACGGTGCTTTGCACTGACAAAATTATTTGGTCAGCCTCATAGACCCTTGCCCGCTTAAACACCGTTGAACACCAAAGGAGCATGACGGTACATGTAGCTTGGCGCTCAGCAACAAGAGGCTAGATCAAGGACTGGTTGACCAGATGTCAGGATAATGTGACAGGATCGTCGAGATATGACTGAAATATTGTTGAAAGTGACATAAAAATCCTGCTCACTCATTCACTCAGTGACCCATTTATTTGATAATGATGAAAAAGACCCCAGACTATTATATTAGTAATGTAAGTGCGCATGAACTATACCACAAGAGCGCCTGCTAAGGACATTTCATCGCCAGTGTGTTTACAACCCGTCTAAAGTAAAAAATCCATAACAGTCATTGTGTGTATTTCCTTGTATCATCAACGAATCCTGTTGGATACAGCCGAGTCCATTCAAATTGAAAAAAAATGAGAATGTCTGGGGCATGTACCATAATGGGTTATTTGGGATTCAGCTAACATTTGATGAATTCCGTCGAGTAGTATCGGCGTGTGAAGTGATTTTATTATAGAAATAGGTAGTGACACGTTGAAAGGCGAGTACGAACAATCGATGAAAATGGGCCCATATAACGTCCGATAGCGCCAACCACGCTATTTAATAACTTACATATTGGCGAAGGAATACCATTCATGCACGAACTCAAATAGTGCCAGATAAATTATATGGTATTCGACAGGGCAAGTATGGATGATTAATAGGATGGCTAGGTGTGGAGATGCAATTGATGTAGACACCGTCGAGTTGAAAGTACGGCGATTTGTTCGCGCTAAGCCGACGACAGCTCTATTATTGAAAATCACTGCAGGGTTGAGTGTTTTATTCAAAGCAGTTTGTAGCTCTTCGGATGAAAAGGAAACGCACTACATGGTCAGGAATGCCGTATAAAACCACTAAGAGCGAGTCAACCAAGCACGATATAACTATGACACGATTCACAGACGGCTTTTCCTGGAGGAATTGGCAGGACAATTAGCTCTCGAGCACCACGTTTGCTTTTATCCAAGGGGCGGGACTGTTAATATCGGCGCGAAGCCTTGGAGATCATTTCTCTGCCAAAACAAATAGTGGAAACAGAAAGCTAGTCAATGATGAGAAAAATTAAATGATTATTTTCAACCGGCGGCGAAGATGGAAGTTTGCGAAAGCGTAAAGCCGAGATATATGTGGTTATAGGTTCGCTCAGACCACCGTATCTTCTCGGCCTGATTGAGCGAAGGTGTTGGTATTGTAGCCATTATGGGTGGCCAATCGAGCGTGTAAATGCATAAACATTAAAGCACGAAGACAGTCAAGAGGACAACTGGCATTCTGATGGAATGGAAAAACACAGAAACGCATTAGTTCCAAATCCCAAGGCGTGGAGAATGTTCCAAGTTTTGCTCCTTCGCGCTCACAGTTAATTACGCCCGGCTGAGGAACGTCCGCTCTGCGCCAAAATTGACACCATACACAGTCCTAAGATGGTGCCTAAAGATCTATTCGGACGAACCCAGATGCAAATTAATGTAGAACCACTGCTTGGTCTAGTTATAAATCAAACGGAGTGCATGGCTTGTCTATCAACAGGATTCACTAGGTGCCTTTGTACCGATGAAAGAATCTCATCGGTACATGGACACACGGGGACCGTTCATTATTACACTTAATGCCCACCCTTTAAATACTCATCAACCCGCCGAAAGACGGAAGACCACGTAGCCAACGAAGGAGATATTGGCAAGGAAGAAAAGGACACCCTAGTCAATTTGAGCAAATGACAACCTTGCCAAGACGGATGGCCATCTTGCCATGGCGGTAGGCCAGTTGTTATTTCAAGATATCACTTGAACGCCTTGCCAAGGTGGATACCTTCTCACCAAGACGGAAGAACACCTTAACAAGATGAATGATCTTCTCTCCAAGGCAGAATGGCACTTTGCTAAGTGGAAAGATACCTTGCCAGGTAGGACGGCCATCTTGTTGAGTTAGATATATCCAACTTATCAAGGCAGAAGGACACCTTTTCCAATGTAGATGGTCATGTAACCAAGGCGGAAGGACACCTTGTCAAGGAGAATGAATGCCTTGTCGAGGCGAAAGGGCACATTACCAAGCCGGAAGAACATCTGAGCAATTCGGAAGGACACCTTGATCATTTCACCAAGGAGGAATGACATCCTTTCAGGGCGGAAGGACACTTTGCAGAGACAAATGGTCAGGTTGACAGCGCGGATGGCCAGGTATACTTTACCAAAGAGGAAACGCTTATCTGGAGAGGGGGTGATGGAAATGCATATCCAACTTTAGGTGGAAATACGCATTGCCAAGGGGAAGGAGGCATTGCCTAGGCGGAAGGCTATCTGGCTGAGGTCGATGTTCACCTCACCGTGCCGGAAGGACACCTCACCAAACTACATACACTTAAATATATGAGGCCAGCCCAGAACCGAAACATCGCGTTAGTTATTGCCCAATAACGACTTTGGTTCGGCGCTAACCCACTCTTCGTGTCTGTACAATCAAACTGGCTTAGGCCAGACATGGTGAGTGAATGATGGACTTAGTTTCTGAAATTAATTAATATTTTGAAATTAGAACGCCTCTTGGTTTGATGTGGGTACCGGTAATTTCTTTTATCACAGAGGCTGGCTCGTTAAATTGCATCATTTGTTTTGTTTGGATCTATACAGAGTGGAAAAATAAACTCCAAAGTTTTGGCTAATTGCTGATACAGATCAGTCCAGGCATGGGAGAACATTGCATGGAATATGATGACGAGCGCCGCTCGTATATACAGCAAATAACATTACGTTTAATTACCCCAACGTGAACTGTGGCGAGTAAGGCCGAGTAATCATCCGTATCAACTCGTATGCACGCCCACGTGACCGTACGATCAAACGAGAAAGACCCTGCCCATTTGGTTTTCGATTGCGTGTCCAATCCAATAGACTGGTGGAATATTATAATAACATGGCATGTCACAGTTTACGTAACGTTGTTATAGCTGTGGATGTGAATCTCACGTGATAAGATCAAAGTACTCAATTTACAGTAAATCACAACTGCACAATTAGCTCGCGGTACATACCGGTACGCAAAAAGGCATCGTGACTTTTACAGTGTGTTTATACGTAAGCATTGTGAGAGAGTCTGGTGTCCCAGTCTTGCCTTCCATCATCAAATTGCTCTGTATTATTCTTTGGCCGAATGATCAATCTCAGTAAACTCAGATATAATATCACAGAATATTATATCTGACTTCAGTGCTATATAAATTCCGTTCGAATTTCAACCTCGTTTGCTAGCCAATCAGGTAACTAGCTTGGTGAAACAATCTGAAAATCACGCCCACAATAATTACGCAGGATAGCACGTGAACCAATACAGTAAACATTATCGGGAAGCAGTATCCAAATATGGCAACATTTCCAGAAAGAGTGCGTGGGAAAGGTAAACCTCAAAGGGTTTACTCCCCCCAGAAAAGTCTGGCTTTGCTAGGCGGTAGAAAATATCAAAAGATCGTGCCGTACGAATGTGTTAAGATCCGTGAACGTCTATCAGTGTCAAAGTGAAAAGGCCGGTATTGTCGTGATTGGCTTATTATGGGATCTCGTAGAATATCGGCGAACATTTCGCACGAATGATCATTGTCATTGATATGTTTTCTCCTGCTTTCTGGATTGTAGTACTGTCTATTCCAATTGTTCTCAGACAGTGAAAACATGAGTCCGCCGTCTTTCACTCATTCGAATAATACAATGTCATTCTGCAGGATTTTACCAGGCGCGGAGATATCGTCTCATATTGTATTGTATCAAGTCTGGCATAGGTCGATATTGTCCTCAATCAGTCTTCTATTACTTACAACAACTCCCGTATATACTACCACGAACTGTGCTTTGCACGGTCAAAATTATATGGTCAGCCTCATTGATCTTTGTCCGTTTGAACACCGTTGGATCTGAAGAATACCTACAGTTCAGGTGCCAAATAATTGACACCACGAAAAGAGGTTCGGTTTAATTTTCTTAAGAACATCTCTCTCTCGCTCTCTTGACGAAGGAGCATGATGGTACATGAAGCTTGGCGCTCAGCAACAAGAGGCTCGATCAAGGACTGGTTGACCAGATGTCAGGATAATGTGACTGAGTCGTCGAAATATGACTGAAATGTTGTTGAAGGTGACGTAAAAATCCTGCTCACTCATTCACCCAGTGACTCTTTTATTTGATAATAATGAAAAAGACCTCAGAATATTATATTAGTAATATAAGTGCGCATGATCAATACAACAAGAGCGGCTGCTAAGGGCATTTCATCGCCAGTGTCTTCACAATACTTCCAAAGTACAAAATTCATAAAAGTCATTGTGTGTATTTCCTTGTATTATTAACGAATCGTGTTGGATACAGCGGAGTCATATCAAATTGGAAAAAAATGAGAAGGTCCGGGGCATAAAACATAATGTGTTATTTGGAATTCAGCTAACATTTGATTAATTCTGTCGAGTAGTATCGGCGTGTGAAGTGATTTTACTATAGAAATAGGCAGCGACACGTTGAAAGGCGGTACGACCAATCGATGAAAATGGGCCCATATAACGTCCGATAGCGTCAACCACGCTATTTAATAACTTACATATTGGCGAAGGAATACCATTCATGCACGAACTCAAATAGTGCCAGATAAATTATATGGTATTCGACAGGGTAATGGATGATTAATAGGAAGGCTAGGTGTGGAGATTCAATTGATGTAGACACCGTCGAGTTGCAAGTACGGCGATTTGTTCGCACCTAAGCCAACGACAGCTCTATTATTGAAAATCACTGCAGAGTGTTTTATTCAAAGCAGTTTGTAGCTCTTCGGATCAAAAGAAAACGCACTACATAGTTAGGATTGCGGTATAAAACCACTAAGAGCGAGTCAACCAAGCACGATACAACTTATGACACGATTCACAGACGGCTTTTCCTGAAGGAATTGGCAAGAAAATTAGCTCTCGAGCACCACATTTGCTTATTTGCTTTTATCCGAGGGGCGAGACTGTTAATATTGGCGCGAAGCCTTGGAGATCATTTCGCCCGCAAAACAAATAGTGGAAACAGAAAGCTAGTCAATGAAGAGAAAAATTAAATGATTATTTTCAACCGGCGGCGAAGACGGAAGTTTGCGGAAGCGTAAAGCCGAGATATATGTGGTTATAGGTTCGCCCAGACCACCGTAACTTCTCGGCCTGATTGAGCGAAGGTGTTGGTATTGTATCCATTATGGGTGGCAAATCGAGCGTGTAAATGCATAAACATTAAAGCACGAAGGCAGTCAAGAGGACAACTGGCATTCTGATGGAATGGAAAAACATTGAAACGCATTAGTTCCAAATCCCAAGGCGTGGAGAATGTTCCAAGTTTTGCTTCTCCGCGCTCACAGTTAATTACGCCCGGCAGAGGAACGTCCGCTCTGTGCCAAAATTTACATCATACACTGTTCGAAAATGGTGCCTAAAGATCTATTCGGCCGAACCAAGATGCAAATTAATGTAGTACCACTGCTTGGTCTAGTTATAAATCAAACGGAATGCATGGTTTGTCTATCAAAAGAATTCACTAGGTGCCTTTGTACTGATGAAAGAATCTCATCGGTACAGGGACACACGGGGGCCGTTCATTATTACAGTTAATGCCCACCCTTTAAATACTCATCAACCTGCCGAAAAACGGAAGACCACGTAACCAAGGAAAGAGGTATTGGCAAGGGACAAAAGGACACCGAGTCAATTTAAGCAAATGACAACCTTGCCAAGACGGATGGCCATCTTGCCATAGCGGTAGGTTAGTTGATGTCTAGATTTACTTTTATCAATGTCAATATAAGTCACATGAACGCCTTGCCAAGGTGGATACCTTCTCATCAAGACGGAAGAACACCTTAACAAGATGAATGATCTTATAAGGGAAGTGGGAAGAGGTGCCGACATACTGACTGCGTCATATGACTTCACAGAATAGTCTTCTGGTAAACCTATTCTAAAGCACATACCAAGAATCTAACGATTCGAAATATGTGTTGTATCTCAGGTACGCTTTGTTGAGTGGAAAGATACCTTGCCAGGTAGGATGGCCATCTTGCCGAGTCAGATATATCCAACTCATCAAGGCAGAAGGACACCTTTTCCAATGTAGATAGCCATTTAACCATGGCGGAAGGACACCTTGTCAAGGAGAATGAATGCCTTGTCGAGGCGGAAGGGCACATTACCAAGCCGGAAGGACATCTGAGCAATTCGAAAGGACACCTTGCGAAGGCGGATTGTCAGGTACACCCTGCCAAGGGTGATGGTCATTTCACAAAGGAGGAATGACATCCTTTCAGGGCGGAAGCACACCTTGCAAAGACGGATGGTCACCTTGACAACGCGGATGGCCAGGTATACTTTACCAAAGAGGAAACGCTTATCTGGAGAGAGGGGGTAATGGAAATGCATATCCAACTTTAGGTGGAAATACGCATTGACAAGGGGAAGGAGGTATTGCCTAAGCGGAAGGCTATCTTGCTGAGGTCGATGTTCAACTCACCGTGCCGGAAGGACACCTCACCAAACTACATATACATTAGGCCAGCTCAGAACCGAAACACCGCGTTAGTTGTTGCCCAATAACGACTTTGGTTCGGCGCTAACCCACTCTTCGTGTCTGTACAATCAAATTGGCTTAGGCCAGACATGGTGAGTGAATGATGGACTTAGTTTCTGAAATTAATTAATATTTTGAAATTAGAACCCCTCTTGGTTTGATGTGGGTACCGGTAATTTCTTTTATCACAGAGGCTGGCTCGTTAAATTGCATCATTTGTTTTGTTTGGATCTATACAGAGTGGAAAAATAAACTCCAAAGTTTTGGCAAAATATCAGTTTTTTGCTGATACAGATCAGTCCAGGCATGGGAGAACATTGCATGGAATATGATGACGAGCGCCGCTCGTATATACAGCAAATAACATTACGTTTAATTACCCCAACGTGAACTGTGGCGAGTAAGGCCGAGTAATCATCCGTATCAACTCGTATGCACGCCCACGTGACCGTACGATCAAACGAGAAAGACCCTGATTTGGTTTTCGATTGCGTGTCCAATCCAAGACTGGTGGAATATTATAATAACATGGCATGTCACAGTCTACGTAACGTTGTTATAGCTGTGGATGTGAATCTCACGTGATAAGATCAAAGTACTCAATTTACAGTAAATCACAACTGCACAATTAGCTCGCGGTACATACCGGTACGCAAAAAGGCATCGTGACTTTTACAGTCTGTTTATACGTAAGCATTGTGAGAGAGTCTGGTGTCCCAGTCTTGCCTTCTATCATCAAATTGCTCTGTATTATTCTTTGGCCGAATGATCAATCTCAGTAAACTCAGATATAATATCACGGAATATTATATCTGACTTCAGTGCTATATAAATTCCGTTCGAATTTCAACCTCGTTTGTTAGCCAATCAGGTATCTAGCTTGGTGAAACAATCTGAAAATCACGCCCACAATAATTACGCAAGATAGCACGTGAACCAATACAGTAAACATTATCGGGAAACAGTATCCAAATATGGCATCATTTTCAGACATGGTGCGTGGGTAACGTAAACATCAAAGGGTTTACTCCCACCGAAAAGTCTGGCTTTGTTAGGTGGTGAAAAATATCAAAAGATCGTGCAGTGCGAATGTGTTAATATTCGTGAACGTGAATCATTGTCAAAGGGAAAAAGGCAGGTATTGTCATGATTGGCTTATTATGCATGTGATCTCGTAGAATAATGGCGAACATTTCGCACGAATGATCATTGTCATTAGTATGTTTTCTCGTTCTTTCTGGACTGTAGTACTGTCTGATTCAATTGTTCTCTGACAGTGCATACAGGAGTCCGCCGTCTTTGACTCATTTGAATAATACAATGTCATTCTGCATGATTTTACCAGGCGCTGAGGCATCGTCTTGTCGAATGTACCCTCTCTGTCTGGCATAGGTCGATATTGTCCTCAATCATCCTTCTATTACTTACAACATACTATCACCAACGATGCTTTGCACTGTCAAAATTATTTGGCCAGCCTCATTGACCTTTGTCCGCTTGAACACCGTTGAACACCAAAGGAGCATGATGGTACATGTAGCTTGGTGCTCAGCAACAAGAGGATCGATCAAGGACTGGTTGGTCAGATGTCAGGATAATGTGACTGGGTCGTTGAGATATGACTGAAATATTGTTCAAAGTGATGTAAAAATCCTGCTCACTCATTCACTCAGTGATTCATTCACTCATTATTTGATAATGAGGAAAAAACCCCAGACTATTATATTAGTAATATAAGAGCGCCTGCTAAGGACATTTGATCGCCAGTGTGTTTACAAGTACAAAATTCATAGAAGTCAATGTGTGTATTTCCTTGTATTATTAACGAATCGTGTTGGATTCAAATTGAAAAAAATGAGAAGGTCCCGGGCATGTACCATAATGAGTTATTTGGGATTCATTTGATGAATTCCGTCGACTAGTATCGGCGTGTGAAGTGATTTTATTATAGAAATAGGTAGTGACACGTTGAAAGGCAAGTACGACCAATCGATGAAAATGGGCCCATGTAACGTCCGATAGCGTCAACGACGCTATTTAATAACTTACATATTGGCGAAGTTAGAGAGGTAGTTCTCTCTAGCCTGTAGTATTGGACCCTTCTACGAAGGGCCAATGATGGGGTGATGCAGCAATAACAACATTTTCCCAGTTAGACGCCAGATTTTGAAATCGAAAACGAGGCCGCGCTATGTCATCGGTCAACTGAGACAGTCACATGGTTGTGTATGAAGATTGGGGCGGCTCCTATAAATAGTGATCCAATGAGAATGCTCGTCTTAGTTTAAAATAGCAGGGCCGAATGACCAATCACTGAAGAGGAGACAGCTGGAACAGTACACTATCACTGTCTGTTAATATCTTGATTTAACAGAGAGTACTACAGTCTCTCCAGCCTGTTGAAATGAATGTACCGCTATTCTGCCCGAGTAATTTCTTAAATTGTCTGAGACATTAAGGGCATTCACCCTCATATAGTTTACAGGAGCAGATGGGAAACTGTTTATGCACAAGTTACAATGGTCAGCATTAAAAAAACTGAACTTTCCCATTATTGAACGGAATGGAATAAAAACAGTAATATCCATTATGGTACTGCGAACGTTTCGCCCCTCCAAATTATGATTGATTAGGTGCGCCACCCTTCCAGGAGCACGTATTTCCATTAAAATCAGTGTATATTTTGTCCGCATCTCTGATACCGTTGTAAAAACTGCTCGGAATCATTACATGAACAGGTTGAAATAATTGCTAAAAATCGACATATTCACTTACAAAAATATGCATATTTATAAAATATAACCACGATTTACCCATGGGGTCGACAGAGTTGTAAATGTAGTTTATACAGCAGACGTGATTGAGTTACGCATCTCTTTCAATGGGCCTACCGGGTGATATACACCGGACGATGAAAACAGATATCGCAGTGTTCCCGATAGACGTTATTTGTATGGTAAATTATGGGAATATTCGCCCCTGTCGTTGAAGATGGAGATATTTTAAGGCTTAAAAGCGCCCCCTTGTTTATCGGATGGCTCAGTTCTACTTGTCGACTGGCAGTAATTGGCTGTATTTGGAGTTTAATTGATATCTTAAGGGACACAGTAAAAGGATCAATCAATAAAGCTCGAATGGTTCGGAGAACCGAGTAACGCTCAGCTGATCGCTTATGCTTTATCTATTCACCGATACATCATATCGGTCCAGAAATGGTCAACATCGAGACGGTTCGGCAATAAATTTGTAATTCCCCGGTTCCTTTCTTTCTGGCATAAGATTGGAATTTTTTTTCCAGGCGGGAGCATTTTTATGTATCCAGATCTGGCATGAAGCCAATAAAGAGACAGTTAGGAAATTTGACCATTCATATAGCGGCTAAAGAAAAGCGCCATTTCCCTGTGGATATGCAGCAAAATTGTCAATTTGGGTTTATATTTATTGCAGTCAGGGGCTTTGCCATATTCTATTACACACAGTGGAATGGGTTAATTAATTAGATGCTTATCAAATATTTAATTCGCTATAAATCCATGTGATAAATCACAAGCTTGAATGAGGACAAAGAAAACAAGAAAGAATTCATGTCAAAATTCCAGGAGAACGTTAAGCTGCAATATAAACAGAAAAAGAAGACGTATGCCCGAATGGAGACCATACGTATACATGCTACTTTCTTAAAAGGACCTAGCATGGTTTAGTGAAGTTTTGCCCCTAACCCCCCTATGAGGTGCGCCTTGAAGTGTCAAAATGAAATATCGCATATGAAAGAAAGCTTTCGGTTAGCTTAACGCATATAATCTCCTTGTATGGTCTGATTATTTTCCAGGCTCTTAGGGTTTTTCAATAACAGCGCCTTGAAACAGTGTATTTATGCAAAATCGTCCGGTTCGGGATGAAAACAGCAACGAAACAGACCATTTTGCAGAAATTGTTATTCAAAAACCCAAAGACCAATGACCTGGAAATTACTCCAACCGATAATATACTTTAAGTTAACTGAAATATTTCTATCTAACGATGCTTTTGGGCAACATAGGTATTCAATTAGAGATGCATACCGACGTTAAAGTGGTAAAACGTAGCACAATCAAAATGGCTCAGGCCAGATATGGTGAATGAATCATGAACTTCGTCGATATTTTCTGAAATTAATAAATATACAAAAAATGACATTAACAATGAGGAGCCCCCTAGGATGGATGTGGGTACCGGTGATTTCTTTTATTACAGAGGCTGGCTCGTTAAATTACATCATTTGTTTTGTTTGGATCTATACAGACTGCAAAAAAAAAAAAAAAAATCCAAAGTTTTGGCAAAATATCAGTGTTTTTGCTGATACAGTTCAGTCTGGGCACAGAAGAAGAGTGTATAGGATATACTGACGAGCGCCGCTCGTATATACAGCAAATAACATTACGTTTAATTACCCCAACGCGAACGGTGGTGAGAAAGGCCGAGTAATCATCCGTATGAACTCGTATGCACGCCCACGTGACCGTACGATCAAACAAGAAAGACTAGCCATTTGATTTCAGTTGCGTGTTCAATCAAATAAAACGATGGAATATTATAATAACATAGCATGTCACAGTTTACGTAATGTTGTTATAGTTGTGGATGTGAATCTCATGTGATAAGATCAAAGTACTCAATTTACAGCATAATTAGCTCGCGGTACATGCTCAAAAAGGCATCGTGACTTTTACATTGTGTTTATACGTGATCATTGTGAAAGTTGATATTCCCTCGTCGTGTGTATCCGAGAGTCTGCCGTCCCAATCTTGCCTTCTACCAGCAAATTGCCTTGTATTATTCTTTGGCTGAATGATCAATCTCAGTAAACTCAGATATCAGATCACGGAATATTATATCTGACTTCAGTGCTTTATAAACCCCGTGCGAATTTCAAACTACATTTGTGAGCCAATCAAGTGGCTAGGATGGTGAAACAATTTCAAAATCCCACCAACAATAATTATGCACGATAGCACGTCGACCAATATAGTAAACATTATCGGGAAGCAGTATCCAAATATGGCATCATTTCCAGAAAGAGTGCGTGGGAAAGGTAAACATCAAAGGGTTTACTCCCCCCGAAAAGTCTGGCCTTGCTAGGCGGCAGAAAATATCAAAAGATCGTGCCGTGCGAATGTGTTAATATCCGTGGGCGTCAATCATTGTCAAAGTGAAAAGGAGAGAGAGAATTAAGGTTTAACGTCGCATTCAGCAATATATCAGCTATATAGCGAGTCAAAGTGAAGAGGCAGGTATTGTCGTGATTGGCTTATTATGGGATTTCGTAGAATATCGGCGAACATTTCGCACGAATGATTATTGTCTATTCCAATTGTTCTCAGACAGTGAATACAAGAGTCCGCCATCTTTGACTCGTTCGAATAATACAATGTCATTCTGCATGAATTTACAAGGCGCTGAGGCATCGTTTCGTCGAAGGTACCCTCTCTGTATTGTATCAAGTCTGGCATAGGTCGATATTGCCCTCAGTCAGCCTTCTATCACTTACACCAACTCCCGTATATACTACCACGAACGGTGCTTTGCACTGACAAAATTATTTGGTCAGCCTCATAGACCCTTGACCGCTTAAACACCGTTGAACACCAAAGGAGCATGACGGTACATGTAGCTTGGCGCTCAGCAACAAGAGGCTAGATCAAGGACTGGTTGACCAGATGCCAGGATAATGTGACAGGATCGTCGAGATATGACTGAAATATTGTTGAAAGTGTCATAAAAATCCTGCTCACTCATTCACTCAGTGACCCATTTATTTGATAATGATGAAAAAGACCCCAGACTATTATATTAGTAATGTAAGTGCGCATGAACTATACCACAAGAGCGCCTGCTAAGGACATTTCATCGCCAGTGTGTTTACAACCCGTCCAAAGTAAAAAATCCATAACAGTCATTGTGTGTATTTCCTTGTATCATCAACGAATCGTGTTGGATACAGCCGAGTCCATTCAAATTGAAAAAAAAATGAGAATGTCTGGGGCATGTACCATAATGGGTTATTTGGGATTCAGCTAACATTTGATGAATTCCGTCGTGTAGTATCGGCGTGTGAAGTGATTTTATTATAGAAATAGGTAGTGACACGTTGAAAGGCGAGTACGAACAATCGATGAAAATGGGCCCATATAACGTCCGATAGCGCCAACCACGCTATTTAATAACTTACATATTGGCGAAGGAATACCATTCATGCACGAACTCAAATAGTGCCAGATAAATTATATGGTATTCGACAGGGCAAGTATGGATGATTAATAGGATGGCTAGGTGTGGAGATGCAATTGATGTAGACACCGTCGAGTTGAAAGTACGGCGATTTGTTCGCGCTAAGCCGACGACAGCTCTATTATTGAAAATCACTGCAGGGTTGAGTGTTTTATTCAAAGCAGTTTGTAGCTCTTCGGATGAAAAGGAAACGCACTACATGGTCAGGAATGCCGTATAAAACCACTAAGAGCGAGTCAACCAAGCACGATTCACAGACGGCTTTTCCTGGAGGAATTGGCAGGACAATTAGCTCTCGAGCACCACGTTTGCTTTCATCCAAGGGGCGGGACTGTTAATATCGGCGCGAAGCCTTGGAGATCATTTCTCTGGCAAAACAAATAGTGGAAACAGAAAGCTAGTCAATGAAGAGAAAAATTAAATGATTATTTTCAACCGGCGGCGAAGATGGAAGTTTGCGTAAGCGTAAAGCCGAGATATATGTGGTTATAGGTTCGCTCAGACCACCGTATCTTCTCGGCCTGATTGAGCGAAGGTGTTGGTATTGTAGCCATTATGGGTGGCAAATCGAGCGTGTAAATGCATAAACATTAAAGCACGAAGACAGTCAAGAGGACAACTGGCATTCTGATGGAATGGAAAAACACAGAAACGCATTAGTTCCAAATCCCAAGGCGTGGAGAATGTTCCAAGTTTTGCTCCTTCGCGCTCACAGTTAATTACGCCCGGCTGAGGAACGTCCGCTCTGCGCCAAAATTGACACCATACACAGTCGTAAGATGGTGCCTAAAGATCCATTCGGACGAACCCAGATGCAAATTAATGTAGAACCACTGCTTGGTCTAGTTATAAATCAAACGGAGTGCATGGCTTGTCTATCAACAGGATTCACTAGGTGCCTTTGTACCGATGAAAGAATCTCATCGGTACATGGACACACGGGGACCGTTCATTATTACACTTAATGCCCACCCTTTAAATACTTTAAAAACCCGCCGAAAGACGGAAGACCACGTGGCCAACGAAGGAGATATTGGCAAGGAAGAAAAGGACACCCTAGTCAATTTGAGCAAATGACAACCTTGCCAAGACGGATGGCCATCTTGCCATGGCGGTAGGCCAGTTGATATTTCAAGATAAGTCACTTGAACGCCTTGCCAAGGTGGATACCTTCTCACCAAGACGGAAGAACACCTTAACAAGATGAATGACCTTCTCTCCAAGGCAGAATGGCACTTTGTTAAGTGGAAAGATACCTTGCCAGGTAGGACGGCCATCTTGTTGAGTTAGATATATCCAACTCATCAAGGCAGAAGGACACCTTTTCCAATGTAGATGGCCATGTAACCAAGGCGGAAGGACACCTTGTCAAGGAGAATGAATGCCTTGTCGAGGCGGAAGGGCACATTACCAAGCCGGAAGGACATCTGAGCAATTCGGAAGGACACCTTGCGAAGGCGGATTGTCAGGTACACCCTGCCAAGGGTGATGATCATTTCACCAAGGAGGAATGACATCCTTTCAGGGCGGAAGGACACTTTGCAGAGACAAATGGTCAAGTTGACAGCGCGGATGGCCAGGTATACTTTACCAAAGAGGAAACGCTTATCTGGAGAGGGGGTGATGGAAATGCATATCCAACTTTAGGTGGAAATACGCATTGCCAAGGGGAAGGAGGCATTGCCTAGGCGGAAGGCTATCTGGCTGAGGTCGATGTTCACCTCACCTTGCCGGAAGGACACCTCACCAAACTACATACACTTAAATATATGAGGCCAGCCCAGAACCGAAACATCGCGTTAGTTAATGCCCAGTAACGACTTTGGTTCTGGGCTAACCCACTCTTCGTGTCTGTACAATCAAACTGGCTTAGGCCAGACATGGTGAGTGAATGATGGACTTAGTTTCTGAAATTAATTAATATTTTGAAATTAGAACCCCTCTTGCTTTGATGTGGGTTCCGGTAATTTCCTTTATCACAGAGGCTGGCTCGTTAAATTGCATCATTTGTTTTGTTTGGATCTATACAGAGTGGAAAAATAAACTCCAAAGTTTTGGCAAAATATCAGTTTTTTGCTGATACAGATCAGTCCAGGCATGGGAGAACATTGCATGGAATATGACGAGCGCCGCTCGTATATACAGCAAATAACATTACGTTTAATTACCCCAACGTGAACTGTGGCGAGTAAGGCCGAGTAATCATCCGTATCAACTCGTATGCACGCCCACGTGACCGTACGATCAAACGAGAAAGACCCTGCCCATTTGGTTTTCGATTGCCTGTCCAATCCAATAGACTGGTGGAATATTATAATAACATGGCATGTCACAGTTTACGTAACGTTGTTATAGCTGTGGATGTGAATCTCACGTGATAAGATCAAAGTACTCAATTTACAGTAAATCACAACTGCACAATTAGCTCGCGGTACATACCGGTACGCAAAAAGGCATCGTGACTTTTACAGTGTATTTATACGTAAGCATTGTGAGAGAGTCTGGTGTCCCAGTCTTGCCTTCCATCATCAAATTGCTCTGTATTATTCTTTGGCCGAATGATCAATCTCAGTAAACTCAGATATAATATCACGGAATATTATATCTGACTTCAGTGCTATATAAATTCCGTTCGAATTTCAACCTCGTTTGCTAGCCAATCAGGTAGCTAGCTTGGTGAAACAATCTGAAAATCACGCCCACAATAATTACGCAGGATAGCACGTGAACCAATACAGTAAACATTATCGGGAAACAGTATCCAAATATGGTATCATTTTCAGACATGGTGCGTGGGAAACGTAAACATCAAAGGGTTTACTCCCACCGAAAAGTCTGGCTTTGTTAGGTGGTAAAAAATATCAAAAGTTCGTGCAGTGCGAATGTGTTAATATTCGTGAACGTGAATCATTGTCAAAGGGAAAAAGACAGGTATTGTCGTGATTGGCTTATTATGCATGTGATCTCGTAGAATAATGGCGAACATTTCGCACGAATGATCATTGTCATTAGTATGTTTTCTCGTTCTTTTTGGACTGTAGTACTGTCTGATTCAATTGTTCTCAGACAGTGCATACAGGAGTCCGCCGTCTTTGACTCATTTGAATAATACAATGTCATTCTGCATGATTTTACCAGGCGCTGAGGCATCGTCTCGTCGAATGTACCCGCTCTGTCTGGCATAGGTCGATATTGTCCTCAATCATCCTTCTATTACTTACACCTCCCGTATATACTATCACCAACGATGCTTTGCACTGTCAAAATTATTTGCCCAGCCTCATTGACCTTTGATCGCCAGTGTGTTTACAAGTACAAAATTCATAGAAGTCAATGTGTGTATTTCCTTGTATTATTAACGAATCGTGTTGGACTCAAATTGAAAAAAATGAGAAGGTCCGGGCATGTACCTTAATGAGTTATTTGGGATTCAGCTAACATTTGATGAATTCTGTCGAGTAGTATCGGCGTGTGAAGTGATTTTATTATAGAAATAGGTAGTGCCACGCTGAAAGGCGAGTACGACCAATCGATGAAAATGGGCCCATATAACGTCCGATAGCGTCAACCATGCTATTTAATAACTTACATATTGGCGAAGGAATACCATTCATACACGAACTCAAATAGTGCCAGATAAATTATAAGGTATTCGACAGGGCAAGTATGACTGATTAATAGGATGGCTAGGTGTGGAGATTCAATTGATGTGGACACCGTCGAGTTAAAAGTACGGCGATTTGTTCGAGCCTAAGCCAACGACAGCTCTATTATTGAAAATCACTGCAGAGTTGAGTGTTTTATTCAAAGCAGTTTGTAGCTCTTCGGATAAAAAGAAAACGCACTACATAGTTAGGATTGCGGTATAAAACCACTAAGAGCAAGTCAACCAAGCACGATACAACTATGACACGATTCACAAACGGCTATTCCTGAAGGAATTGGCAGGAAAATTAGCTCTCGAGCACCACGTTTGCTTTTATTCGAGGGGCGAGACTGTTAATATCGACGCGAAGCCTTGGAGATAATTTCGCGCGCAAAACAAATAGTGGAAGCAGAAAGCGAGTCAAAGAAGAGAAAAATGAAATGATTATTTCAACTGTCGGCGAAGATGGAAGTTTGCGGAAGCGTAAAGCCGAGATATTTGTGGTTATAGGTTCGCTCAGACCACCGTATTTTCTCGGCCTGATTGAGCGAAGGTGTTGGTATTGTAGCCATTATGGGTGGCAAATGGGGCATGTAAATGCATGAACATTAAAGCACGAAGGCAGCAAAGAGGACAACTGGCATTCTGATTGAATGGAAAAGCATTAGTTTCAAATCCCAAAACGTGGAGAATGTTCCAAGTTTTGCTCCTTCGCGCTCACAGTTAATTACGCCCGGCTGAGGAACGTCCGCTCTGCGTCAGAATTGACACCATACACAGTCCTAATATGGTGCCTAAAGATCTATTCGGACGAACCCAGATGGAAATTAATATAGTACCACTGCTTGGTCTAGTTATAAGTCAACCGAAATGCATGGTTTGTCTATCAGTAGAGTCCACTAGGTGCCTTTGTACCGTTGAAAGAGTCTCATCGGTACAGGGACACACGGGGACCGTTCATTATTATAATTAATGCCAACCCTTTAAATACTCGTCAACCCGCCGAAAGACGGTAGACCACGTAACCAACGAAGGAGATACTGGCAAGGAAGAAAAGGACACCCTAGTCAATTTGAGCAAATGACAACCTTGCCAAGACGGATGGCCATCTTGCCATGGCGGTAGGCCAGTTGTTATTTCAAGATATCACTTGAACGCCTTGCCAAGGTGGATACCTTCTCACCAAGACGGAAGAACACCTTAACAAGATGAATGACCTTCTCTCCAAGGCAGAATGGCACTTTCTTAAGTGGAAAGATACCTTGCCAGGTAGGACGGCCATCTTGTTGAGTTAGATATATCCAACTCATCAAGGCAGAAGGACACCTTTTCCAATGTAGATGGCCATTTAACCAAGGCGAAAGGACACCTTGTCAAGGAGAATGAATGCCTTGTTGAGGCGGAAGGGCACATTACCAAGCCGGAAGGACATCTGAGCAATTCGGATGGGCATCTTGCGAAGGCGAATTGTCAGTTACACCCTGCCAAGGGTGATGATCATTTCGCCAAGGAGGAATGACATCCTTTCAGGGCGGAAGGACACCTTGCAAAGACGGATGGTCAAGTTGACAGCGCGGATGGCCAGGTATACTTTACCAAAGAGGAATCGCTTATCTGGAGAGAGGGGTTAAATGGAAATACATATCCAACTTTAGGTGGAAATACGCATTGCCAAGGGGAAGGAGGCATTGCCTAGGCGGAAGGTTCACCTCACCGTGCCGGAAGGACACCTCACCAAACTACATACACTTAAATATCCAGCCCAGAACCGAAACATCGCGTTAGTTATTGCCCAATAACGACTTTGGTTCTGGGCTAACCCAATTTTCGTGTCTAGTACAATCAAAATGGCTTAGGGCAGACATGGTGAGTGAATCATGGACTTCGTCGATAGTTTCTGAAATTAATTAATATTTTGAAATTAAGTTTACAATGAGAACCCCCCTTGGCTGGATGTGGGTACCGGTAATTTCGTTAATTATACAGAGGCTGGTTCGTTAAATTGCATGATTTGTTTTGTTCGGATATATACAGGCTGGAAAAATAAACTCCAGAGTTTTGGCAAAATATCAGCTTTTGACTGATACAGATCAGTCTGGGCACGGAAGAACTTTGCATGCGATATAATGACGAGTGTCGTTCGTATATACAGCAAATAATATTACGTTTAATTACCCCAAGGCGAACCGTGGCGAGAAAGGCCGAGCAATCATCCGCATCAACTCATATGCACGCCCACGTGACCTTACGATCAAGCGAGGAAGATTTTCAGTTGCGTGCCCAATCTAATAGACTGATGGAATATTATAATAACATAGCATGTCACAGTTTACGTAACGTTGTTATAGTTGTGGATGTAGATCTCACGTGATAAGATCAAAGTACTCCATTTACAGCAAATCACAACTGCATAATTGGCTCGTGGTACATGCTCAAACAAAAGGCATCCTGACTTTTACAGTATTTTTATACCTGAACATTGTGCACTTTGATGTTCCCCCGCCGTGAGCATGTTGAATATCCGAGAGTCTGCCAATCTTTCCTCGTATAAACAAGTTGCATTGTATTATTCCTCGACTGGATGATCAGTGTCGTTAATAAGCGTTCTTCCTTCTTTCTGGCCCAAGTATTGTCTATTCCGATTGTTCTCAGACAGTGAATGCGCGAGTCCGCCGTCTTTGAAGCATTCGAATAATACAATGTCACCATTGACATGATTTTTCCGGGAGCTGAGACATCGTCTCATCGAATCTACCCTCTCTGTATTGTATCAAGTCTGGCTACGTCGTCTAGGTCAGAGTTCCATATTGTCCTAAATCTGCTCTATTTATTACAACTGCCGTTTACGATCCCAAATGGTGCTTTGCGCTGTCAAAAGTCGGCGTCAATGACCTTTGTCCGTTTGAACACAAATACATTATGAAGTTACTGATGCAACTGAGCCTCGGTACACGAAACAACTATTATGAAGCTTTTATAGAGATAATTATAAAGTTAATTCGAGCGCGACATATTATCGATATCATGAAGTAATGGGGGTCATTTTGCAGACTTTTGTTTGTTATACACACTGCAAATAAGAACTATTATGCGGTGCTAACTATTGGTTTTTGACAAGATCCACAGTAGGCGACGAATGGGAAGACAGGCATTCGTTAGCCTGAACAGGCATTCGTTAGGCCAACTATCAAAACGATGCGATGAATTGGTGACGAGCAGATATCCTTCTTCGCTGGATTCGAAAATCTAGTTTAGATGCCATTACTAGCACGAAAAGAGATCCGATTTAATATTCTCCAGAACGTCCCTCCCTCTTCACGAAAGTGCATGATGGTAGATTGGCGCGCAGCTACTAAAGGATAGATCAAGGACTAGTTGGTCCGATGTCAGTATGTGACTGGGTTGTCGTGATATGACAGAAATGTTGTTGAAAGTGACGTTAAAATCCTACTCACTCACTCAATCATTTACTCATTTTGTTTTGATAGTGATGAACACGATCTCAGACTATTAAATTGGAGACCGCGTAAGCGCAAGATCGCAAGATCAATACCACAAGAGCGCCTGCTGAGGACAATACAACTCTTTCTCAGTATAAGATGGACAAAACGTATCTCATTGTATTGTTAACGAATCATGTCGGATACAACCGAGCCCATTCAAATTGGGGAAAAATAACCTTAATGGGTTTTTACCCTGGTGGGCTGTTCAAATCGCTTTTCGTCCGTGGTCCGTCTTGCGTCGTCCATCCATCGTCCATCGTCCGTCCGTAAACAATTCTTGTTATCGCGATTTCTCAGGAACTACTGAATGGATCTTCCTGAAATTTGGTACACAGGTTCCCCTTGGGGTCTAGTTGTGTAGATACCTTTTCTGGTCCGATTCGAAAATCCAATATGGTCACAAGGCGGCCATCTTTGATTTCCTCATGAAACCTTGTTATCGCGATTTCTCAGGAACTACTGCATGGATCTTTCCCAAATTCGGTACACAGGTTCCCCTTGGGGTATAGTTGTGCAAGATGCCTTTTCTTGTCTGATTCGAAAATCCAATATGGCCACCAGGCAGCCATCTTGGATTTCCCCATGAAACTTTGATATTGTCATTTCTCAGGAAGTACTGCATGGATCTTTCTCAAATTTGGTACACAGGTTCCCCTTATGGTCTAGTTGTGCAAGATACCTTTTTTCGGTCTGAATCAAAAATCCAATATGGCCACCAGGCAGCCATATTAGATTTCCCCATGAAACTTTGTTATTGTTGTTTCTCAGGAGATACTGCATGGATCTTTGTCAAATTTGGTACACAGGTTCCCCTTGTGGTCCAGTTGTGCAAGATACCTTTTCTGGTTCGATTCGAAAATCCAATATGGCCACAAGGCAGCCATCTTGGATTTCACCATGAAACCTTGTTATCGCGATTTCTCAGGAACTACTGCAAATTTTCAAATTTTAAATCAGTTTTGTTAGTCCAATGAATTGTTTCGTCTGCCGACGGGTCGGCTACATGAAGGGACGTCACTCTTGTGACACAACGTTACAACTCGACAACTTTAGACTACTGCGTGTTGCGATCCAAGGGAGATAATCAGGATTCAGACACTTTCGAAGTTTCAACATTACTGCGCGGATCCCTTCAGTATTAAGTATTGTATCAGGCTACTATTTTCAAGCATGGTATCTTAAATAGATATCTCAAACTATACCAGTAAACAGAACAGAATTAGCATTCGTTCCTAATTATAAAATCTTAAGTATGTTTCATAGCTCATGCCAAAGGGTCAAAGACATTTGTCTTCGCTTTCAGTACCCAATGATGACACGTGCAAAATAAATACTACAAAACGAAGACGAATGATCCTCCGGACATTCACTTTCAGACTAACTTTGCTGTTTTCTCTTGTACTATTACAACTGACATAAGTACAGTTTCTAGAAATCTTGAAACGCCTTAAACTTAGAAAGATGGTACTTGGTGTTTTCCAGTGTCCCATTTTCGCTCAGATTCGAAATTCTGTGAACAAAATTACAAATCAATCGTTTGTTCTTAGTAACAATGGACAAAAAGATCCTCTTGTCATTAGCTTACAATTATCGGACAATGGTGGGCGCCAAGATCCTTCAGGATCTCTCGTTCTGAGATACACGTTGAAAGGCGAGAACGACCAATCAATGAAAATGGGCCTGTATAACGTCCGATAGCTTCAACCACGCTGTTTAATAACTTCATATTGACGAAGGAATACCATTCATGCACGAACTCAAATAGTGCCGGAAAAATTATATGGTATTCGACAGGGCAAGTATGGGTGATTAATAGGATGGCGAGGTGTGGAGATTCAATTGATGTGGACACCGTCGAGTTGAAAGTACGGCGATTTATTCACGCTAAGGCAACGACAGCTCTATTATTGAGTGTTTTATTCAAAGCGGTTTGTAGCTCTTCCGATAAAAAGGAAACGCACTACATAGTTAGGATTGCGGTATAAAACCACTAAGAGCGAGTCAACCAAGCACGATACAACTATGACACGATTCACAGACGGCTTTTCCTGGAGGAATTAGAAGGAAAATTTGCTCTCGAGCACCACGTTTGCTTTTATCCGAGGGGCGAACTGTTAATGTCGGCGCGAAGCCTTGGAGATCATATCGCTCGCAAAACAAATAGTGGAAACAGAAAGCTAGTCACTGAAGAGAAAAATTAAATGATTATTTTCAACCGGCGGCGAAGATGGAAGTTTGCAGAAGCGTAAAACCGAGATATATGTGGTTATAGGTTCGCTCCGACCACCGTATCTTCTCGGCCTGATTGAGCGAAGGTGTTGGTATTGTAGCCATTATGGAAGGCAAATCGAGTGTGTAAATGCATAAACATTAAAGCACGAAGGCAGCCAAGAGGACAACTGGCATTCTGATGGAAGGGAAAAACATTGAAACGCATTAGTTCCAAATCCCAAGGCTCGGAGAATGTTCCAAGTTTTGCTCCTTCGCGCTTACAGTTAATTATGCCCGGCGGAGAAACGTCCGCTATGCGCCAAAATTTACACCATACACTGGTGCCTAAAGATCTATTCGGCCGAACCAAGATGCAAATTAACGTAGTACCACTGCTTGGTCTAGTTATAAATCAACTAGAATGCATGGCTTGTCTATTAATAGAATCCATTAGGTGCCTTTGTAGCGATGAAAGAATCTCATCGGTACAGGGACACACTGGGACCGTTTATTATTAGCCCGCCGCATATAGTAGATGCCCACCCTTACTCATCAACTCGCGAAATGACGAAAGACAACGTAGCCATGGAAAGAGATATTGGCAAGGGAGAAAAGGACACTTAGTCAATTTGAGCAAATGACCACCTTGCCAGGACGGCTGGTCATCTTGCCATGCTGGATGGCCACCTTGACATGAGGGTAGGTGAACTGATATTTAGTTTTATTGATATCAATATAAGATACATGAATGCCTGGCTAAGGTGGATACCCTCTCACCAAGTCGAAAGAACGTTTTAGCAAGGTGAATGACCTTCTCAACAAGGCAGACGGACATTTTGCTAAGTAGAATGAGACCATGCCACTGAGGACGGCAATCTTGCTGAGGTAGATATATGCAACTCAACAAGGCGGAAGGACACCTTTCCATGGTAGATGGCAAAATTACCAAGGCGGAAGAATATATTGTGATGGCGGACGGGCACCTTGCCAGGGCGACAGGACAGATTACCAAGCCGGAAGGACACCTTGCCAAGGACGATGGACACCTTGCCAAGTCGGATGATCAATTTCGCCTTGCCAAGGCGGCAGGACACATTACCAAGCCGGAAGGACATCTGAGCAATGCGGTAGGACACCTTGCCAAGGCGGAAGGATATATTGCCATAGGATATATTGCCATAGCGGACATTGGGGCAGTTCAATTGATATTTAGTTTTATTGATATCAATATCAATATAAGACACATGAACGCCTTCATAAGGTGGATACCCTCTCACCAAATCGAAAGAACATATTATCAAGGTGAATGACCTTCAACAAAGCAGAAGGACATTTTGCTAATTAGAATAATAACATACCAGTGAGGACGGCAATCTTGTTGAGGTGGATATATGTAACTCATCAAGGCGGAAGGACACCTTTCCATGGTAGATGGCAAAATTACCATGGCGGAAGGACATATTGTCAAGGCGGACGAGCACCTTGCCAAGACGACAGGACACATTACCAAGCCGGAAGGACACCTTGCCAAGGACGATGGACACCTTGCCAAGTTGGATGACCAGTTTCACCTTGCCAAGGCAGCAGGACACATTACCAAGCCGGAGGGACATCTAAGTAATGCGGCAGGACACCTTGCCAAGGATGATGGTCATTTCATCAAGGAAGAATGACATCTTTCCAGGGCGGAAGGACACCTTACAACGACGGATGGACATCTTGATTGGGCTGATGGCCAGGTACACCTTACCAAGGCGGATGGTCACATCACCAAAGAGGAAGGACATCTTTCTAAGGCAGAATGACACCTTACAAAGACGAATGGACACCTTGACAGGGCGAAAAGAAACATTTCAATGGGAAGATGCTTTCCTCACAAATATCCATCGGCCCATAATGACACTACTTCAGAATGCATTGATCCTTACAGGCATTAATTTTTGCTGAAAAGTTACGCTTTCGATAGAATGGACCTGAAAGCGCTTATTTGGAGAGAGGGGAAAATGGAATTCTCATAAATGCATATGCAAACTGCTGAACTAGATGACCACCCAGTCTAGGCGGAAATACACATTACCAGGGAAGAGGATGCCTTTCCAAGGCGGCAGACTACTAGTATCTTACTAAGGCCAATGATCACCTCAACGATATTCTGGAGAATGGAGAGTTATTATAACTCAAATCTGAATTCTGAATCGTTTGGGGCTGTCCTGGCTGGGATGATCAGCGTCCAGTATAATAGAAACTGTGAACACTCTCGTGTTCTGGCACATGTAGGCACCATTGTGATATGACTGACAAAATGTTGAAAACGACGTTAATTACAAGCGTCTAGTCCGTCATTCATAATTCAGCCGTCGTCCATTAAAGAATATCCGCGTCCATAATCCAAAGACCTATTCAATATTCCATATAACAGTATTAGCACCAAATTCAAAAGGACAATCATAGTATACATAAACATAATCTAGTTTCCTGCAAGAGAGAAGCGGTCAACAGTTTTCAATGATGCCGGCAAGACGTCATGATGTTCCAAAATTATAAAATCCGTATCGCTGATCAGTATTCTTAATCCATAATAATCGTTGTAAAGTCGTCATCAAGAGAATGATGTATCTCAGTCACGCTTTGATTGTGACTGTTCATATGAACACCATGTGGATCTTGAAGTACATTGGTTCATACGGCCCCTAGCCCCGGGTTAAGCGGAATTAGACACAAGTTACGAAACTTAACGTCATAGATTTTGCACGCTACGCTGGTATTTTGCTATCAGCATGCGATATGTATCGCCAAACTTGAGAAACTTTGAGTGGAGGCGCCTGTTGGGGTAGCCCTGTTTCATAAGTTTCTGCAACAATGTTTTGTGACGTTGATTAAAATCGTCACATTTAACACAGGATCTAGCAAATGCTACTAGGCGAGATATGTATACGCCTTATGCAGGTCCCACTGGAATATTAGGGAGCGTGTCAAAAGTTTTGACGCGAACGCGTTCATATTTGAACGTTCGACTGTTCATTTCCGCATGCGTCAGGCCGTTCATTTTACACATCAGCGTCAGGAAATGAACAGTCGAACGTTCATATTTGAACGTTCATTTTTTTGAACGTTCATTTTAAAATGAACGTTCATTTTTCAATGCACTCTGACATTCATTTTCGCACGTTCGTTTTCGCATGTTCATTTTCTCAAGTGTATTTATTTTGCACTAGCTTTCGTAGGTATATAACCCACTTCCTCTGACGAAGTACTTTCGTTCTTTCAAAGCAATTATGGCAAAGATTTGACGTTTATCTACAACAAATTCAATAAATGTATTTAATATAATAAAAGTGGATCTTTCGTACATATTCTGGGGAATTATTTACCCAGAATTATAGAACAGCGAAACTGACTTGAAACAAAAAAAGCCAACACACGTATTTTCTTATATAGACAAAGATCAATTAACAGTTATATATTTTACAGCATTCAACGATTTCAGATAATTTAAGATAATAATAGGTGGCGACAAAACACTGAAGCCGTGACCGGGACAAGTAGGCCCCTAACAGAGAAACAATTGTATCATTGTCCTTCCATATATCATCCGTTTATTAAACAAAATCGCAGACATCGGACACACCACTCTAGGTTTTACAGAATGCACTGAATACCTGTATATAAACAATGCAAAGCAGATGGTAAGTTACAATAAATTCTATAACAGAGGAAGGCCGCGCTGCGGGAAAGTAGATTTGACTCCACGCATTTTATAATAGTATACATCGCAAGGCAGGTTTCTGTATGCAACCGACTTTGAGCTCTCACCCTTTCTGTGCCTCCTGGGCAGACGGGGGCCCACGTGCGTTACGCACGATCAATATACAGAGCAGGTCAGACAGGACGATGGGGGACGCCTAGGGGTTTAGCATATACGGTTGACAAATAAGTTAACAATCGCGATCAACAACCGTCGAATGCCATGTATCAAATTTGTTATATAAATGTCATACAAATACGTAATATAATAATGTGTGGTTTGATATCACAACGAAGTCTTTATTTGTCTATCAAATTTCTTCAAATTACGAACATTCTAAGGGGCTTAATTCACCAACTTGTTCACCCGATTATTGTATCATTCTTTACGATATTTGATCACATCGGACTTTTAATAAAACCAAATCAGTATGGTGATATTTCTCTGTCGAAGTTTAATATTATATAGTTCATCTCGTTTTCTCCCAAAAAATAATACACGCGGCGCGTTAGTTCCTATATGTCGCTCGTTCCCGGTAAATAATTCCCCAGAATATGCACGAAAGAAACTTTTATTACATTAAATACATTTATTAAGTGGGTTATATACATACGAAAGCTAGTGCAATATAAATACAGTTGCGCTGCCTTTTCGAGTGTTCTGTTTTCGTTTTTTTTTTTTTTTTTTTCATTCTAATAAGAGTCGACACACGATAGCCGTATATTGTGAGCCCTTCAGCGATTTCTGACACCTATCATACATACTAATTTGAACGTTCAAAAAAGAACGTTCTTTTTCTGACGTTCATTTTTTCTGACGGGGTAGTGTTCATTTTCTGACTGTCGAACGTTCGTTTGCTGGAAGAAAAAGAACGTTCACCTGTTCATTTTCTGACGCATTCTTTTAGTTTGAACGTCAAAACTTTTGACACGCTCCCTTACTATCCAGAAAGGGATAGTTTACAATGTCGAAATTTTAATCATCTCTTTTGTCATAAAGTCGACGAGAGAGAATGCCCGCTTCATTTTTATAGAGATATAGATCTAAATATGACGTGCCTGTAGGGCTATCTGTAGTTTCCTTCAAATCCAGTGAAGGTGGATATATATCCTTCACTGTGTCATTTATATAGCGATCATCCACAGCCAGAAGATCGTCTTTTTAGCGTTTGGTGAATGAGAAGGAACGGGCTTTGAATGGATCGGTTTTTGAAAGCGCCTGCATATAGTCATATTCATAAGAGAAGAGATACAGGTCAGCCAACAGGGGTGCACAATTAGTACCCATTGGAATACCTATATGCTGCTGATATATTGTGTTGCCAAATTTCACAGATATTTTTAATGAGAAATTCAAGCAACTCTATAAACAAAGAAACATCCCATGAATGATATCTCTTGTATGTAGTAGAGCTAAAGAATGCATTATGGCTTCCGACATTAATATATCTGCGATCAGTTTTCTTGAAGACAGACACTATTAATGAACTTACACGGTCAATAAGGTCCTGATGAGGGATTGTAGTATATAGAGTCGAGAAATCCCATGTGGATACATGTCTGTACGGTATGTGACCTTTAGGATCAAGTTAAATCCTACTCACTCACTCACTAGAATGTGATGGCTCGTGATAATTCCTAGATGATGATGCTGAGACAATGCTCCCGTGCTCCTTCAGTTAAGGGAAACTGGACGGATGACATAAGAGGCAGCAGATGAAACTGAATCCGAGCCGATGATAAATGAAATACAGAGACAACCACGATTAGATATAAGATTATATTTCTGTGTCAAGCTCATTTTTTATAGTTAAGAGATGATCCTGTAACATTATACAAATCCATCTGTTATCGTATCGAATAAATAAGACACTAGTATTCTCATCATTTGCTGATACGCTGAACTCAATCTTAATAAATTAATATCCTGTCAATGATCCCCAATCGTACATATCGCTATATAGGGACAGAGCGACATATCCAAATGGGGGAGCAGATAGGATTTAATTTTAATTAGATTGAGCTGAACTATGATGTGACGCCTGAAGAACAACCAAGAAACTGTCATATATACACTGTCAGAAGGCTTGGGTCAATTGGATATAGACGTGACGAACCCCCAAATTTACGGTAAAATTATAGTTTGACCCAAATATTTTTGGGTGCGACACGTCTATAATCCTTCTGACAATGTAGAAGACAATCGAAAAAATTCATCAGGGATGGTCGACGCGCTATATAGATTGCCGGTATAGACGATTCAGGCTTACAAGCAAAGGCGATCTGTGAATTCCATATATTCACCATCAATCTAAGATATAATCGGTTGTGGAAACACATAAACAGTTTAGTCCAATGATTTCGAACAAAATATACCGCTGTGAATGACGTGCTATATAACAGAGACTCGGTTACAAAATGGTGTCAATATGGCCCGGGGCTATTGGAATGTACTTCGGCTGAAGCCATCGACCAGGCGCTCCTTTTATTGTCCTGGTCGATAATTCACCATCTGTGAACATCTTGGTAATAAAATCATGGGGAATGTGTTTGGGAGCTAAAATATACGATCAATTACATGTTAAACTCTAACGAACCGATCGGATTCGATTTTTGCTATTACCTTAACCCGGCGCTGTTAGTGTCAGACTCAAAGCGCTTGTCCGTAATCTCAGCGCCATTATCGATGTTTTTCTGAGGACATAGGCTCGGAGTTGCGAGGAAGCAAGGAGACGCTCATTAGAATCGCCCGCCTCAGAATTCCGGTTCGGAGGAGTAAGGGTGTCGAGTTATCACCATGTCATGTATGATATGTCACAATGCTTGAAATACAAGGAGCTTTACAACGTGTATTAAACATCAGGGGGAAAAAATCGAAAAACCCACGTAATCCCACGTAGTCATGTACTGGACCTAACAACGCGAAAACTAGAGGAAACAAGGTTCGCAAAAAAATTTGTAGTTCCCCTTGCTATTTGTACGTTCTCTGTGATAGTAATCTAGAATTTTGTTCATTCTTTTTTTTTTAACTTTTATCCCAGTTTGTGCTTGAATGGAAAAATCTAAAACCGTAGATCCATTCCCAACTCTATAGCCTTTATAAGAAACGATACGACCAATGCAAGAACGGTCTACAGCTGTTCTTCTAAAAAAATCGTAAGATGACGACATTCTTCAAATGCTCTCATCTTGCTGTGTCAAAAAACAAGATAAAGAAAGCTTGCCCTCGCTGCCAATATTTTTCTGTGAAGTGCTGATTCGAGACAAAAAGCGATAAAGCCACAAGCGATAGCCCCATGCAACTTCCGATTCAAATACGGAATCGCCTATGATACTGTACACACTATACTGTTGACATTATATATTGGCACGATAAGGCTTGAGATGTTTCCATTACTTTTAAAGTTGACGTGTTAACATCATATAAACCTTGGCATGTTGAAATCCATATCACTTACCATGCGTCACTTTTCAGTCCTCCTTGGCACAAAATGATTCGATTTTGCCGAAAACAACGCGTTTGGCGAGAATCGCGAAATCACGTTTCCGATTTGATTACAGTCAGCTCTGCACGATAGACGCTTGGGCAGATTCGTCCCTTCATCCACCCACCTCTCTCTTCATCCATCCATCCATCCAAGTAGCCAACCAACCGAGTTGACCTGGCAGTCAAATAGTACACGCTATAATAATTATATCAAGAAAATGTCCTTTCACATTTATTCTAAGAATATGGGGACATGGCACCATCAGTGCACGCGAAATGACCTAACTTTTTAGTATTTGGTCAATTTTATGAGATATTCATATGAAAAGCACTGTATCACGGCCCTTCCAAAAAGGCCAATTTGATTGGCCGGTTCCTTTGTTATTCAAACTCTTTGATTGGTTAGATAAATTCAAGCGTTACAAAGTTTAAGGATATGATCCCTTTTTAAGTGACTCAATTATCAGAGCGTATACGGTAACATAATTAAGCTGATGTAATTTGTGTGCTCGAGAGAACCCCTCTCTATACGCTCATGTATCATCGGTATTGTCTACCTCGCTCTTCATTATCTTCTACGCTGCTTACATAAGCGTCGGTCCTACGTCCATTTCTCTCCTTGGACAAGGACCGACCCTGATTAATGAGCGTAACTATCCTCCAGTGGACGAAAGCACAGGGGCTCATTACCGTTGTTAATTGGTTAATTATGTTGAGTGCGCGGGGGGGAGGGAGTTGTAGAGGTCGTGAATCAATGAAGGGCGGACACTCCAGTCGGTGCGGTTGCCAACCACGCTCCCAAAACTCCGGTTACTAACCCGTTTGCTCGAAAATCGAATAAACTTCATCTCAAACAGCCCCCCTTCCCCGCAATCACCATAATTAGCCAATTAACAACGGTAACGAGCCCCTGTGGACGATACTATCAAGGAAGATAATTTCCACGATACATGTGTGTACCTTCTTCTGTAAGAACAATAGTAATAATTTGCTGTTTCTGCCATGTTAATTTGTAACACAATAACACCCCATTCATACAACGCAAGAAGAATATACAGCCTTGGAAATTCCACTGTGAATTGCATGAGAGATGCCAGATGATTGCAGGCTATAATTGATCACAAGGGTATTACAATATGAGAATTGTCGTCAATTTTCGTTATGTCAGAGGAAAACATGAGCCAGAAAGGGAAAGAAATCTATCGAAAATTTAGTCAAGCAGTTGATATATTGTTAGAAATTATTAAATATTTTTGTGCGCATTTTCTGCTTGGGGAAACGTTTTGGGAATCTATGCATGCTCTATACGAATGTGCACAACACCGTGGAATCAGCTGATTTTGGAACAAACTTGAAGATGTAATGGCAAGTTATTAAATCGAAGTTCAATAATTGGCATTATTCGTGAGAAGAACAAGGTGTTCTATTCTGAATCTTATAACCTTTTAGTAGTCGAACCCGTGTCCCTCAGAGCGAGATATCTATTCGCCAACGGAAACTCTCAAGATCAGGGGGGTAGGCAGGATTTCTGAAGGGTAAAGTGTGGGCGGAGGGACTTTTTCAGAAATGATGGAACTCTATACTTCACTATACTATACTCTATACTTCTGTTTACTCAATTTGGTGTAATTCGAGCCATTCACTAATAGGGCCTACTCCTAAACGCAGAATGACTCATTTCAGAATATGAAATACGAATATACTGCTGGCTACAAAAGAGGGCGTTCAACTTTGACGACACCCAATACAACACCTACGTTTTATAATATAGAATATTGGCCTGTAGGGTCATATGACATAGTTCATGAAATAGTTCATATGACATAGTCCATCATTTTCGGATCCATCAGATGAATTCTTATTGCTATTACATCGTTAGTTTTGGATATTGTATCTAGTACGACTCAAGCCGGTGCTAAGAGCTGTGTGGTCACATCATTCAAGATGACCACATGAACAGCTACAATAAAAACGTGGATGAGATACAAATCATCACATGGATTTTTGTTCTTGTGAATATTTTTAGATATGCAGTCAAAATATTCGCCTGTGGGGTCATCTGACTCCTTGTCAGTACGCCGGCATCTTTTCACGCCACTTGTATTTGTTGCATTTAATTGGTTAAGCCTTTGGGTGTTACGAATTATTCATGCCATCTGAGACTCACTACATCTTCAAGTTCTTCAAACAAGATCCATACAGAGAAGTAACAACATAAGAAAGACTTACCATGAACACACACCACAGCGGCACACATAATCTCTTTTCCTGATATGGCATTTCAGTGGAACTTCTAGCTATCGTAGATCTCTCCGCGTTCTTTCAACATTTGGTAAATCCCATATCGTCCAGGTAATAGGTATATTGCTTTGACAACACCACCACCAGCAGTCGTTCAATATCAGCAGTCAAGAATGGAGAACGAACGAAAAGGAAATGCTTCCCGAACAGTCTTTGTAGATGATTTACAAAGAGATCATTGACACACTTGTTATTCTTGCAACAGAAACGCGGTCAACCAGCTTTATGTCTCGAAATGGTTTTCAAAGTTTCCTCCCAAAAGCTGCCAAATACATGTTGTATGAAGGTATTTAACAATGTCCATCTCTCACCTGATGACGTGAGGTTGGATGGGCTTTACCTCAAAACGGAGTCATATTGCAGATCGTGCTCAGTCTGATTGCGATTGAATTGTTCTCTAGCTCAATTGGCTGCTTGGAGTTTTCCCGCCTGGCCCTAGACTGGGTGATTACTCTATGGTATATGGAAGCAACTATTCCGCACGAATTGCCGTGTCCTCGAGGCACTTTGATTCTACCAATTCCGAGGTATCATTTAGCGATTGCTCGCTCCAGTCGTCAAAACTCGCTGTTATCAGTCGAAGGGGCTTTGAACATAGCTGAACACCACTTCGCCAAGGTTTAAGTGCTTCTAGTGTATGGAATCGACGGGCCTCTCGAACGGTGCCATTAGGCTTAAACGTCGTCAGCTTTTGTCCCGGGCATCTTCATCCACGGTGATAAAACCAATCGAAAACTATACAAAAATTCAAACGCTATATCGGCCGAAATCGGATGCTTCCGGAATTCTCCACAGGCCAAATAGACACAGAACCCGTGGAATGTATCATAATCGTGTTACCTCCAACGAAGGCACCGGTACTGACTTCTGTATAACCATTCCCGGCACTCGCGATATAGCAAAGACAACGCCACCTATCCTCGGCTACTCAACAGATGCAGCTCAAATTGCGGTCTCGATGGCGCCGCCTTATAGGCCTATATCCAACAGCTTGATAGCCACGGGTAACTTGTGATACAACAGATCTATAAAGTTTGTCGATTCCTGTCTCATCGGTTCTGATAGGTATCCATTCTACCATACATCCAGGCACGTAGAAAACAGACGTTATTTTTTTTACAGAAAGGATGGATCATCAAGCAAACCGCTGGCTAAATGTCGGACGTATGTAACCTCAAGTGCTTATGTCATATTATAGGACCATGCACGAGTGAAATTATAGGATACCCGCAGTCCACGATTGATTTGAATGGAGTCGCTGTTCCCACGACTCCTACAACTTACTATACTGCGATGCTGTTCGTTCACTCGTCATCCATGAATAAGTCATTACCCATCCATAATTAATGTCCCCTGGCGGCGAATCCGTTGCCCGATTCTTGGAATATTGCATACTAGCTGTACGTCAAGCTGCGATATACTATAAAATATGACATTTTCTGAATTGCATTCGGAATTAATACCTCAATGGGTCTTGCGCATATAGCTATGCCGATTTAGGTCAATTGATTTCAGCAGAACTTGAGTGCAGTGTTTTTGACTGCTGCTTGAATATCTGTTATTCCGATAATCGTTTCGGAATCGATGTATTGCCATCAATCTTTGAGCTGTTAATCGATAAATCGTGTAGAGTCTATCTCTAAAACAATTATAGATATTTCAAATGTATCGCCAGAAACATCATGCATGAAGGCAAGGTGAACATGCAATGTGCTTTTCTCATTTTCTCACGAATATTTCTTTCAGACAATACCTCAACATATTTCGATTGGTCTATATTTTTATAATCCCGCAAATCGGAAATTGTATTGTTATCTAGGAGAAACTAGCCTATCAATGAAATGGTTCAGTATTCACTGTGGAAATGGCGAAATCAGTTATCAGACTACTGGGAACATCAACGTGAACCTTATCGAACAGTAAATATCACGGATATTGGGCAAGTACTTTTGAGAATGAGAGATTGGAATTTTAAGAACGAAATGAGGAAACACTGTACTGATCTAGAGGCAATAAATTGTCTCTCTGTCATTTAATATACGTCAATACTTATATGACATAAATATGAACTGGACCACCCTCTAATTTGCTGGCTCTCGCTCCCTTACGAAATGAGAGTTGCCACATGAACGCCCCAGTGCTAGGGAGCTATATGCGGAACAGCCTGCAACACTGCTTACAGGCATTGGTTAATTCGGGATTGCAATATATGGACGTTAGGCAAAGTTTATCGCGTTATTTTATTCGGCTCGATCATCTCTGGTCCGTATAACATGGAATGGTTGTGCATTTACCCTGAAAGTGATGAAAAACACCACTAGCCACGAGAAGGGCAATCTGATTAAAACCACATCTACAATAACCGCTCTCCATCTGTACTTGTCGCTAATGTAAAATCAGCGACTTGTATTAAAAATGGGGAGCGTTTGTTGTTTTTTTGGATCTAGTTTTAGTCAGATTGCCAAATAGGGTCATATGGGCACTCGAGCCTGGGAACAGTCACCTATTGCATGGATATTAAAAGGACAACAAGGGTATCGGATGTTTCTATTATAAGAACGAAATCAGAGAGGCTGTATTGATCCAGTGGCAATATATTATCTTTTTGTCATTTCGATAAGTTGTGAGTATATGACGGAAATATGACCTGGGTCATCTTCAGGAGTTTTCACGACGCCATATGAATGTCACGGCGCAGATGTACTATGAGGACCAACAAACGACATGCGTCCAGGTGTACGATTGTCGCATGGACGTTCGTCGAAGTCTGTTGCGGTATTTCAGATTTAGTCAGCTCAACTTTTTTATCGGGGTGATGGACAAGCCTGAGGATCTGAGTATCTACATGTATAGTGTCACGGTTGTTCTATGAGATATTTATGTAAAAGCTCATGTCTCGTCAACATCATTGCCACAATAAAATAACGAGATTTCTAAGGGCTAGCGAGCATCTCGGTCTCTGGTCGGTCAGTATATGAGCCATTGTTCTGAAAAATAACTTCCATTAACATTGTCATCGCCAGAAGCCATTTGTTACATCTCTGTGGCCTTGATGGCCTTCGCTGATGACCGCTATAGCCTCGCACCGCTGAACCGGCACGAGTTCGAGACCCATTGGTGCATGCGTGAAAGTTTGCCAGTTACTTGCCGACGGCGCGGTGGCTCTCTCCGGGTACTACAGCTTCCTTCGCGATTAAAACTGGCTGTCAACATATGAGTGAAATAACCTTGAGCGTGACATCAAACCAAATTCTCCCCACTCCTCCGTGACCTTGTAAACCAGTTTGGTGTATTTTGTGAATGGCCAGTTTTAACGATCCTGCCACTCTCAATGGTGCAGTCTATTTATCGTTTACATCCGAATTTATCAAAACGACTTCTGCTTAAGAACATATAGAAATGGTGATTTTTCACTTCTCCAGGAAATGGTGATTGGTAGAACTTATTGTTTCAAGACTAAAGAAAGGGAAGTAATCTTGGAAGCGTTCTTTTCCATCAATACTTTTTTCCTCAGAGTTGGATAGAAATCAGAAATGAGTTGTTTAAGATAAGACGTTTTCAGTTTAACCAAAAATAGTAAATCGAGAAACCCCGAATTCCAGTACACTTGAAGGTAAATGTGTAAATGTAGGAAATACTCGAGTAAATGTAGGAAATACTCCAGTGAGTGCAATTTGCAAATTATTTACACTTCGATTTCGGATGAAATCAGCACAGAGAGCACGTCTCTTTCTGACTGGTCGCTATGTGATCTACTGCTCTGAAACAAAAAGCTTTTTAACATTGTCATCCCCAGCCGTGTACCTTTATTACCAGTTTGATATATTGTATGTGGTCAAGTTCCACACATCAGCCACTCTCTAACAGTCGATTTCTCGTTTACATCTGAATTTATCATTAAAATAACATGGAAATGATGATTCATTTTGTTGACTGATTGACGATAATGATTGTTTCGGTATAGTCGGAATAAAGGGAACTATTTTTTGTCATCAATACGGTTTTGCGCATACTTGGAACGTTATCGGTGGTGGATAGTTTCTCATGAGTATAGACGTTTTCACAGTTTAATTAAAAAGCAAACAAAGAAACCCTGAACGTCAGGAGTAAATCATTTACACGTCGATTTAGAAAGCAATCCAAAACTATTGAGTGATTGGAATCTAATTTGAAAAGCTTAGTTGGTGAGTTGGCAATGTATGACAGAAATACGACCCATAACAAACCGTCATTCACTTTGCCATCCCTTGCTCAATTATGAAAATCGGACATCTCACGATGCCATATAAACGCTCCAATGCTGGCGCACTACGGGAAACAAACAAAAGGTTACATTGCATTGGACCAGGATTGCAACATAGGCTTTCGGCGAAGTCTATTGCGATAATTTCGTCGGCTCAGGTTTTTTTTTCTCAGGGTGATGACGCTCGGGACTGTGGAGGATTGGACTACCTAACTAATCTCTCAGAAAGGATCAATAGTGTCACGGATGGTCTATGAAATATTGATGTCAGAGCATATGTCTCTTCAACGTCATTACCATAATAATATAACGAGATTTCCAACACCGAGCTCGCTCGTCTCTTTCCGATTGTTCGCTACGTGATCTGTCGTTCTAGAAAACACTTATTAACAGTGTCATCGCTAGAAGCCATTAGTAGCACCCTTGTGACATTGCAAACCAGTTTGTTGTATTGTGCTCCCGTAAGTCAACACTCGACGGCCCAGTCGCTTTCTCTCTGCAATCAAATTCATTAGAACGAGTTCACCAATTTGAACATTCGGACATGGTACTTCTGTTTCTTCGGTTTGCCAAGAAATATTGATTGCTACATTACTTGTCATTATTTCGGTGTTGAAAAAAGAAAGTAACTCGGGAAGTGCTTGCCATCTAGTTATAGCAAACTATGCGGAACAGCCGGAAAAACTGCTTACAGGCGCATTGGTTAATACAGGATTGCAATAGTCAACATTGTTGATCTAGTGGCAATGATCTAGTCTACCGCGTTATTTTATTCGCCTCCATCATCTCTGGTCCGCATAAAAGGGAATGGTTGAATGTGTACCCTGAAAGTGACATAAAAACATTATCAGACACCAAAAAGGCAATCTGATTAAAACCACATCTACAGTAACACCTCCCAATCTGTACCTGTCGCTCATGTAAAATCATCCACTTGTATTAAAAATGGGGAGCGTAATTTTTTTAATTTTTTGATCTGGTTTTAGTCAGATTGCCAAATAGGGTCATATGGGCACACGATCCTGGGAACAGTCACTTATTGCATGGCTATTAAAAGGACAACAAGGGTATCGGATGTTTCAACTATAAGAACGAAATCAGAGAGGTCGTATTGATCCAGTTGCAATATATTATCTTTTTGTCATTTCGATATGTTGCGAGTATATGACGGAAATTTGACCTGGGTCATCTTCAATTTGCTATCTCTCATGGAAATCGGAGTTCTCGCGAGGCCATATGAATGCCGCTGTGCTGGTGTACTACGAGGACCATCAAACGACATGCGTTCAGGTGTACGATTGTAGCATGGACGTTTGTCGAAGTCTATTGCGGTATTTCAGATTTAGTCGGTTCAACCGTTTTCTCGGGGTGATGGACAAGCCTGTGGATCTGAGTATTAACATGTATAGTGTCAAAGTTGTTCTATTAAATATTGATATAAGAGCTAATGTCTCGTCAACATCATTACCATAATAAAATAGCGAGATTTCTAAGGATTGGCGAGCATTTCTGTCTCTGGTCGGTCAGTATATGAGCTATTGTTCTGGAAAATAACCTCCATTAACATTGTCATCGCCAGAAGCCATTAGTAACATGTCCATGGCCTTGAGGTGGTCAAAGGCGCTTACTTGTTGACCGCAAAGGCCCACAGCGCTGAACCGGCACGAGTTCGAGACCCATTGGTGCATGCGTGAAAGTTTGCCAGTTACTTGCCGACGGCGCGGTGGCTCTCTCCGGGTACTCCAGCTTCCTCCACGATTAAAACTGGCTGCCACCATATGAGTGAAATAACCTTGAGTGTGACATCAAACCAAATTCCCCCCACTCCTCCGTGACCTTGTAAACCAGTTTGGTGTATTTTGTAAATGGCCAGTTTTAACGATCCTGCTACTCTCGACGGTGCAGTCTATACTTCTCGTTCACATCCGAATTTATCAAAATGAATTCTGCTTAAGAACATATAGAAATTGTGATTTTTTTCATTTTTCCAGGAAATGTTGATTGGTAGTGTTTCGAGACCAACGAAAGGGGAGTAATCCAGGAAACGTTCTTTGCCATCAATACTATTTTTCTCAGAGTTGGATAGAAATCAGAAATTAGTTGTTTAAGATGAGACGTTTTCAGTTTAACCAAAGATAGTAATACAAGAGACCCCGAACGCCAGAAGTATATACATATTCACACTTCAAGGTAAATGTGCAAATGTAGGAAATACTCGAGTAAATGTAGGAAATACTCCAGGGAGTGTAACTTGCAAATTATATACACTTCGATTTGGGAAGAAATCAACACAGAGAGCACATCTCTTTCTGGCTGGTCGATATGTGATCTGCTGCTCTGAAACAAAAAGCTTTATAACCAGTTTGATGTATTGCATGTGGTCAAGTTCCACACATCAGCCACTCTCTAACAGTCGATCTGAATTTATCATAAAAAACATATGGAAAAGGTGATTCATTTTGTTGATTGATTGACGATAATGATTGTTTCGGTATAGTCGGAATAAAGGGAACTATTTTTTGTCATCAATACGGTTTTGCGCATACTTGGAACGTTATCGGTGATGGATAGTTTGTCATAAGTATAGACGTTTTCACAGTTTAATTAAAAAGCAAACAAAGAAACCTTCAGCGTCAGGAGTAAATTATTTACACGTCGATTTAGTAAGCAATCCAAAAGTATTGAGTGAATGGTATCTAATTCAAAAGCTTAGATGGTGAGTTAGCAATGTTTGACAGAAATAAGACCCTCGAAATTTGCGAAAACCGTCGTCTCGACACCAGTGGTCCTTGAGTGGAACGACCATTGCACCAAAATGGCAAATACATTTGGAGAACGAGAGGTTTTAATCATATAAGAAGGAAATTGTCCGATCTGAAAGATGTCTTATTACAAGAGCTACCGAGCATGCTGAGGACAATAACAGTGAGATTTTCAATCATATTCAAAACTGTGAGCACTTTGACCATATTATGAGATTGTTTTGCATGCCTAACTCAGACACCATTTTTGAACCTAGACTCCCTCTGATTATTTTTAACAACATGAAAGTTATAGATAAATCTCAACATTGGTCAGAATTATTATTTAAAGAGGCATTTGCAATTAAAAACAATAAACCCCAATTAAACCACGGACTGAAAGCTACAAAACAGTTAGCTTTGTTTGATTGATAATCTGACAAATGTATATTATATTGAACTGATCACCTCCCTATACAAACACTTGTCAACCTTAACTGAATCTTTGTTTATTGTCACCACACACTGTTTAATCCCACATGCTGTTAATCTCTTAAATCATGTATCAGATCTTTTATTGACCTTATCTGAATGTATTGCCACAACAACTGTTTTTACTGCACATAATTCACACTGATGCCATTTTTACATATATGTTTATTCGTCACTGATTATTTCAACACCTTACCTGTATATATATCATTTGGTTTCTCTGTCAAATTACTCCTGACGATGGTTTGAAGAAATAAACCGAAATATCGAGTCACAATGAACTGCTTGTCATTCTTCGGAGTGCTTACCCTGCTTTACTATATATCTAGTATGTACTACTACCTTTCGATATACTGTGTTAGACACTATGTTACGTTGTCCTGTTATTTATCGGTCGCCTTGCTGAGAATGGTTGTCCGGTCTAGAACTTAACTTGGTCCGGCGTGGCTGGTAGTGTAAGCGTTTTATCTGGAAATGACAGGACGGAAGATGGGATGTGTGATAAGATGAACGGGACAATGTCAGATCCCACATACACTATACAAATATTCGCCACTCTTGTTATACAGAGCTAAAACTTTCTAATTCAATCATGGCATGCAACATAAACATAGAATACGAGGGACACAGTATCATTAGATAGACATGTACTGCTATTTTGCCATGACTGTGGAACATAACTACAATCGTCTAACTTATGCTTATTATGTATTATACATGGTAGTGTGACTAACGTCACAGGACCTACGAAGTAAGGGTTGATATGATCTAAGTGTGTACTCGAGAGATGACTTGGGGACCCTATATGCTAGCGTGAGAGAATTTATATAGCAGTCGCTAATTGACAGTGGGTACTATTAACTTTCGCTTACAGTCGCTGTAAATTCACCATGTCGAGATGATATCCATTTAGCGGTGGCTCGGAGGGCATGATGGCCCCCCTTTGAACACCTAAAATGGGTCAGGAGGATAGATAAGTGTATTAGGAAGATATCTAGATCACTCTAAAAATGACACAAAACAGATTTCTGGATGGATAGGACCAACAAATACAGTCAGTGTAAATTGACCAAAACGAGATAATATCCATTTAGCGCTGGCTAATTTCAGCGCCGACCCCACCCGACTCCGCTGGAAGATCCCCCTTGTACAGTCACTATGCTATAATTTTGATGAATGCGTCCTATGCTGAACTGATAGTAAGAATGGCTTCTGCAGATACCTTGTCGGCTGTAACACATGGTTAGAGCATAATATTAAATGGAAAATTTGTTTAAAACTTGATGCACACAACAGCGGCAAAAACAAAGCCTCCTTGAACAACCTATCTTTATACAGGAAATTCTTAACTCAGAAAATACCACTCTCTCTCAAAAGAAAACAATTTACGCCAGGAAGGCCTTTTTTATTAAGCTAATTTTGTTACGTAGGGGCCTACTTAGATTCAATAATTGTCACAAAATTTCTCTGATTATATCTTAATTGCAACCATGTTTGTTCCTCTGACATGCTTGAGATATGTACATGTATAACACACTTTCATTTGAGAGTCCAGACATTCCACCATTCATGTGAACAAATTGTACTCAACATGGAATAATTAAATTCACACTACCCATTTATACAGTATCAGTACTATGTTACTATCTGTAGCAGTTGAAACCCAGTAAAACATAAACAATTAAAACCAGTAAAGAAATTTGTCTGTTGAATAACAGAAAATATGGTATGGAGATTTGAATGAGTAAACTATTAAACAACTTACATGATACCAACAAAATGTCCCAACACAAGCTGATAAATTCCTTGGGTGGCTTGCAGGATGGCTTTGTTTCACCCTCAGTAAACTTTATCATTGTTGCTCACAGGCTAATCTGAAGGATGCTACCACATCTTTCTTTGTTCTGCTGGGTTATTGCACCAGGCTGACTTAATTGGTTGATGTAGGATATTTCACCATCAGTGGCAATTTGACCTAAATTTGAAGCCTGATTTAGTCGTGATGAAATGTTTGGATGTGAAATAGGATACACGTTAAAGGCCACAGTTTACATATATCTATAACAATATACTTACTTGTGTGTATTAAGAATGGCAAGTTGGTAATAGCAGTGTAGATAAATGCACTAACAAATGATGGAAAATTAGCATTTCCTATTTCATTATCCCATCACGTTTTGTACTGTGTTATATACAATGTATACAGTGAAACATACAGCCAAGGGTTCCCAATGGGCATGACAGTGCACTCACTGAGCTATCAATAAATAATAATATAATTATAAATCAAATTTTCATCAGAATTCGGTCAGCTCAGAACTTGCTGGTAACAATGCCCTAATGCACGTTTATGCCAAAAATAAAGGTTCTAATGTCAATGGTTCTCTTTATTTTGCCGACGAAAGGATTCGGATGGACTGACTGATTCACTGACTCATTACCGGACAATTTGCGATCTGTAGCCTACTTCGTAGCAAAATGTTTATGTCCTTGTTTTTGTACATTGTCCATCATGGATGTAACGTACAATAAAATTGAAATTGAATTAAAATTTAACAAATTCGTACAAACGTTTACCATTGTGACACTGGTATTGACACAGTGACATTATATTAATCTGCAGTATACATCTCCTCCTGCTAAACATTTTACACTATATCCGAAACGGCAAAAACTAAAGAGCTGACCGCGAGCATATAGGATCGTGGGTAAATTCAAAATGGCGGCTATGAGAATGTGACTGAATATTTTTATCGTATTTTCTACAAAAAAAAATCTGTTTTACGCATAAGGTGCCCATTAAAAAACACACTGAAGAAATATCAAACATTTATGTAAAAGTCTCTTTTTATATTATACAAGCTGAGTAGCTAGCAGGTCCTCCGCCAAGTAGCCTGTTTGAGAGCATACAGCATATACGCTTCCAATATGTCCTTAAATATAACTTGGAAAGTTGATATGTGTATGTGGAAAGAGACGTTCATCTGGAATTGTTGAGACAATTTGAGGAGGTTTGGGAAGCAGTAATGGGTAGTGTAACACTGGAATGTAAGTCTGCAGTTGTATATGGATTTGTGGATGGTGAGGTTTATAAATCGATAAGTGGAATAGATCAAGATATCGCGTTCACAACACAGATGGGTACAATATGGGTGAGTGAAATCCAAGATGGTCAATGGCAGCCATCTTGGATTACATACTACCTCAATGAAAATCAATACCAATCGCTGTCTAACTGATGTGAAGCACCGTCTCGAGTTTGAAGTTGATTGGTCAAATTGTTGTCGAGATATCACGTTCACAAGATCCGAGACGGATGGAATCCAATATCGTCAATGGCAGCCATCTTGGATTATGTACCTCAGTGAAAATCAATACCAATGGCCGTCTAATTGATGTGAAGCACATTCTCAAGTTTGAAGTCGATTGGTCAAACTGTTCTCGAGATATCGCATTCACAAGATGTGGGATGGACAGAATCCAATATGGTCGATGGCAGCCATCTTGGATTATGTACCTCAGTGAAAAGCAATACCAATGGCCGTCTAACTGATGTGAAAAACCTTCCCAAGTTTGAAGTCGATTGGTTGATTTGTTTTGAGATATCGTGTTAACAAGATGTGGAACGGAGTGAATCCAATATGGTCTATGGCAGCCATATTGGATTACGTATCTCAGTGAAAATCAATACCAATGGCCGTTTAACTGATGCGAAGCATATTATCAAGTTTGAAGTGGATTGGTCAAACTGTTGTCGAGATATCGCGTTCACAAGATGTGGGATGGATAGAATCCAATATGGTCAATGGCAGCCATCTTGGATTACGTACCTCAGTGAAAATCAATACCAATGGCCGTCTAACTGATGTGAAGAACCTTCCCAAGCTTGAAGTTGATTGGTGGAATTGTTCTTGAGATATCGCGTTCACAAGATGTGGGACGAACAGAATCCAATATGGTCGATGGCGGCCATCTTGGATTACGTACTTCAGTGAAAATCAATACCAATGGCCGTCTAACTGATGTGAAGCACCTTCTCAAGTTTGAAGTCGATTGGTCGAATTGTTCTTGAGATATCGCGTTCACAAGATGTGGGACGGACAGAATCCAATATGGTCGATGGCGGCCATCTTGGATTACGTACCTCAGTGAAAATCAATACCAATGGCCGTCTAACTGATGTGAAGCACCTTCACAAGTTTGAAGTCGATTGATCGAATTGTTCTCAAGATATCGCGTTCACAAGATGTGGGACGGACGGACGGACGGAAGGACGGACGGAGGGACGGACGGCGGCCATCTTGGATTACGTACTTCAGTGAAAATCAATACCAATGGCCGTCTAACTGATGTGAAGCACCTTCTCAAGTTTGAAGTCAATCGGTCGAATTGTTCTTGAGATATCGCGTTCACAAGATGTGGGACGGACAGAATCCAATATGGTCGATGGCGGCCATCTTGGATTACGTACCTCAGTGAAAATCAATACCAATGGCCGTCTAACTGATGTGAAGCACCTTCTCAAGTTTGAAGTCGATTGATCGAATTGTTCTCAAGATATCGCGTTCACAAGATGTGGGACGGACGGACGGACGGACGGACGGAAGGACGGACGGCTCGACGGACGGAAGGACGGACGGCTAGCATTTCCAAGTCCTCCCACCACTTCGTGGCGGAGGACAATAATATTATGGAATAGTTTCTCAATATATTATTCAAAATAATTTGTGGGACTATTTAAAATAGTTGCAGGGATCTTTGGCAAAAGTGAAACCGAGGTTACTACTTCCCGGAAGTAGATTTTCATACCTCTGAACTTAAAGAGCGGCAGATAATCAGGGGGTGATCATACCCTTTCCTCAAAAGGGCTACAATATTTGTTCTACTGCTGGGAGAAAGAGAGTAATCCAGGAAGGGTTGTTTGTCACGATCAAGTTTTTCTCTCAGTTTGAGAAATGATTCCAAGATAGGTTGTTTGCTATAAATACATGTACAGTGATTTCTGGTGTTATGGTCTCGAATTTTTACTGGGACATTTATGTTTGGCCGTGGGGGACAAACATCGCTATTATGTATACTTACGTATTCGCAAACAGACAAAATGCTGCTTTATGTATACAAACACAAACAGTGTGTATCTACATTCAAACTATTTCCATCCTGTATCGTGTTCTGTTATGTACTACATAATTCGGACAATCGAATCGCTGGAATTATGGATGACATCAGTCGCTTCCGCTCCATAAATGTTCCATCCTCAACCAAATGTAACAGCTTACTGTTCAAGCAGCCCAAGTGAAAAATTTCTCCTTTTCACGAATATTTTCTTCAGACAATACATCGGTTAATGCATGATTGCAATATGGACGTCAGACTAATTCTATCGCGTTATTTTATTCGGCTCGATCACCTCTGGTCCGGATAAAATGGAAGGGTTGAGTATTTACCCTGAAAGTGACGAAAAACATTATCAGACACCAAAAAAGCAATCTGATTAAAACCATATCTACAATAACCACTCCCCATTTGTCAACATATGAATGTTGAGCGTGACATCAAACCAAATTCCCCCCACTCCTCCGTGACCTTGTAAACCAGTTTGGTGTATTTTGTGAATGGTCAGTTTTAACGATCCTGCTTCTCTCGATGGTGTAGTCTATTTCTCGTTTGCATCCGAATTTATCAAAGCGAACTCTACTTAAGAACATACAGAAATGGTGATTTTTTCACTTTTTCAGGGAATGTTGATAGCTTATTGTTTTAAGACTAAAGAAAGGGGAGTAATCCAGGAAGCGTTCTTTTCCATCAATACTTTTTTTCTCAGAGTTGGATAGAAATATAGAAATGAGTTGTTTAAGATGAGACGTTTTCAGTTTAACCAAAAATAGTAATTCAAGAGACCTCGAATGCCAGTAGTATATACATATTCACACTTCAAGGTAAATGTGTAAGTGTAGGAAATACTCCAGTAAATGTAGGAAATACTCCAGTGAGTGCAACTTGCAAATTATTTACACTTCGATTTAGGAAGAAATCAGCACAGAGAGCTCATCTCTTTCTGACTGGTTGCTACTGCTCTGAAACAACAAGCCTTTAAACATTGTCATCCCCAGAAGCCGTGTAGCTGTATAACCAGTTTGCTGTATTGTGTGTGATCAAGTCCCACACATCAGCCACTCTCTAACAGTCGATTTCTCGTTTACATCTGAATTTATCATTAAAAAACATATTGAAATGCTGATTTATTTTGTTGATTGATTGACGATAATGATTGCTTCGGTATAGTTGGAATAAAGGGAACTATTTTTTTGTCATCAATACGGTTTTGCGCATACTTGGAACGTTATCGGTGGTGGATAGTTTGTCATCCGTATAGAGGTTTTCACAGTTTAATTAAAAAGCAAACAAAGAAACCTTGAACGTCAGGAGTAAATTATTTACACGTCGATTTAGAAAGCAATCCAAAAGTAATGAGTGATTGGAATCTAATTTAAAAAGCTTAGTTGATGAGTTGGCAATGTGTGACAGAAATACGACCCATAACAAACCATCATTCACTTTGCTATGCCTTGCTCAATTATGAAAATCTGACATCTCACGATGCCATATAATCGATTCAATGCTGGCGCACTATACGCGGAACAATCAAAATGTTACATTGCATTGGACCAGCATTGCAACATAGGCTTTCGGTGAAGTCTATTGCGCTACTTTCGTCGGCTCAGGTTTTTTTATTCTCAAGGCGATGACGCTCGGGGCTGTGGAGGATTGGATTACCCAACTAATCTCTCAGAAAGGATCAATAGTGTCACGGATAGTCTATGAAATATTGATGTCAGAGCACATGTCTCGTCAACGTCATTACCATAATAATATAACGAGATTTCTAACACCGAGCTCGCTCGTCTCTTTCCGATTGTTCGCTACGTGATCTATCGTTCTAGAAAACACTTATTAACAGTGTCATCGCCAGAAGCCATTAGTAGAACCCTTGTGACATTGCAAACCAGTTTGTTGTATTGTGCTCTCGCACGTCAACACTCGATGGCCCAGTCGCTTTCTCTCTGCATTCAAATTCATTAGAACGAGTTCACCAATTTGAACATTCGGACATGGTACTTCTGTTTCTTCGGTTTGTCAAGAAATATTGATTGCTACTTGTCATTATTTCGGTGTTGAAAAAAGAAAGTAACTCGGGAAGTGCTTGCCATCAATAACTTATAGAAGACTACAAGCCGGTCTGTCAAGCATCATTTTAGAAGAAAAAAATAACCGCCATCACATTTTCCAGCCTTCTTGCGCTTGGTTGAACTTTTCTAAATCGAGTTGAACTATCATCTTGAAGAACGATCAGATGGTTCAACTGTGAGCCTAAAAATGTGAGGAAAACGTCGTCTCATCATCAGTGGTTTGAGGCAAACGGGCCTGAAATACGACCATTGCACCAAAAATGACAAACACATTTGAAGAATAAGAGATTTGAATCAGATAAGAAGGACATCTTCCGATCTATATATCTGGTAGGATAATCGTATCAAATCGTTTAACCCTATCTGGCCTGGGCGACTTGAGACCTGCCCAGGCTTGTCCACCCTCCAAACATTTTTTTCTTATCCCTTGACCTAGGTGCCTGAGACTTACCACACTATACCCTTGGGTCAAGCTCTGCACGAATTAAAAGATCAAGACGGCCACTATGATGACGTTACAATGACGTCATTTGCAAAAAAAGGCAATTTTTGGTCGATTTTTCGGTCCGATTTTTATTTATGTTTTCTTTGGAAAAACACATGATAAATCAGTAAATAATAATCTAATGTGAAATGAAATACTGTTTTTTGATCCACATTTCCTGACGGAAAAGAAGGAATTTTGAAGAACATCACTCTTTTGGAACCCCACAGGAATTTTGAAGAACATCACTCTTTTGGAACCCCACATGGACGACATTTTGAATTTATCCATGATCCTCTGCTCGGGGGGTTATGCAAATAGCTTAACAATGACCCCCAATATTACAAATTACAGTCACGGAGTGTCAGCTCTCAATGTTTTGTCCTTCTGGAGATAGGGTAGATAGATTGGTAGAGAAGAGGGGCCATAATGCCCCTGGACTACAGTCAGTGTAATGTGAATACGATCTACTGGCAACGTATTTTTTTTTTTTTCATCATATATATTGAATTGAATTGGCAGTTAATGTCTGTCCAATTTAATTAGTTGTCTGCTTTGGTGCTTGTCAAAAATCAATAGTTACCAACATAAATTTTTTTTGCAGCGTGTATTACAAACTGAAATCTAAAAAATGACCGCCTTTATACTCTGTGATATCGATAATTATAACGAAGTAACTCTGTAATCCTCTTCATGTAAAACTCCATGTCTCCATCGTTCATCTATCGAGGCTCGATTACATAGGGAGACGTCATAATGTAATGTAGTTCACTGTTACAAAGGTCAATAATGTAGTGTACGGTCAAAGAGGAGTATGCGTAAGTTCACTGGGCATCGGTTATAAGCGACACAAACAAGGACCGCCTGTTATTACTTTATATGGCAATGACCTTTCTCAACTCGAACACGAATACACTATGACGTCTCCCTATGCAATTGGACCTCAGTACATGAAACATCAGTACTGGAGGTTCATATGGAGAGAATTACAAAGTTATTTCAAGCATGATATGCTATCAATATCACATAGTAATGGTGGCCATTTTGTGGTGTTGTTTGTTATACACGATGCGAAAAAGAAAATTTATGCGGAGTTAACCTGTTGATTTTTGACCAGCCCCAAAGTAGTCGAATAAATAAATGGACAGACTTTAGTATCCCATATGATGCAGCTCGTTCTCTGATTTGCCTTCTATACCTTGATATTCCTGTACCGGTGAATGAACGTTGTCCGTCGGACAACCATTTCTGGAATAGAGTGTCATCGGACAACCGTTGTTCAAGGACAACTTGTATTGCTGGTGTCTATGTACAACTATCTTTTGGGATACGGTATGCGAGACTATGTCAGATCGATTGATTGACGATAATTACTGTTTCGGTAAAGTAGGAATAAAGGGAACTGTGTTTTGCCATCAGTACGGTTTTGCGCATACTTAGAACGTTATCGGTGGTGGATAGTTTGTCATGAACATAAACGTGGATCATGGGTAAATTCAAGATGGCGGCCACGTGCGGGGGTACCAGAGGAGTGGTGTTCTTCAAAATTCCTGCTTTTCCGCCAGGAAATGTGGATCATAAAAAAATATTTTATTTCACATCAGATTATTATTTACTGATTTATCATGTGTTATTGCAAAGAAAACACATAAGCAAAAAATCGAAAAATCGGACCGAAAATAGACCAAATCCAGCCCCACTGGTGCATGCGTGAAAGTTTGCCAGTTACATGCCGACGGAGCGGTGGTTCTCTCCTGGTACTCCGGTTTCCTCCACAATTAAAACTGACTGTCAACATATAAGATGAAATAACCTTGAGTGTGACATTAAACCAAATTATTTACACTGTGATTTAGGAAGAAATCAGCACAGAGAGCAAGTCTCTTTCTGACTGGTTGCTAAATGAGCTACTGCTCTGAAACAAAAAGCTTTTTAACATTGTCATCCCCAGAAGCCGTGCAGCGTTATAACCAGTTTGATGTATTGTATGTGGTCCCACACATCAGCCACTCTGTAACAGTCGATTTCTCGTTTACATCTGAATTGATCATAAAAAACATATGCAAAAGGTGATTCATTTTGCTGATTGATTGACGATAATGATTGTTGCGGTATAGTCGGAATAAAGGGAATCATTTTTTTCATCAATACGGTTTTGTGCATACTCGGAACGCTATCGGTGGTAGATAGTTTGTCATGAGTATAGACGTTTTCACAGTTTAATTAAAAAGCAAACAAAGAAACCCTGAACGTCAGGAGTAAATCATTTACACGTCGATTTAGAAAGCAATCCAACAGTATTGAGTGATTTGGAATCTAATTTAAAAAGCTTAGTTAGTGAGTTGGCAATGTATGATAGAAATACGACCCATAATAACAAACCATCATTCACTTTGCCATCCCGTACTCAATTATGAAAATCGGACATGTAACGGTGCCATATAAACGCTCCAATGCTGGCGCACTACGCGAAATAATCAAAATGTTACATTGCATTGGACCCGGATTGCAACACAGGCTTTCGGTGAAGTCTATTGCGCTACTTTCGTCGGTTCAGGTTTTTTTTGTCAGGGTGATGACGCTCGGGGCTGTGGAGGATTGGACTACCCAACTAATCTCTCAGAAAGGATCAATAGTGTCACGGATGGTCTATGAAATATTGATGTCAGAGCATATGTCTCGTCAACGTCATTACCATAATAATATAACGAGATTTCTAACACCGAGCTCGCTCGTCTCTTTCCGATTGTTCGCTACGTGATCTATCGTTCTAGAAAACACTTATTAACAGTGTCATCGCCAGAAGCCATTAGTAGAACCCTTGTGACATTGCAAACCAGTTTGTTGTATTGTGCTCTCGCACGTCAACACTCGATGGCCCAGTCGCTTTCTCTCTGTATTCAAATTTATTAGAAGGAGTTCACCAATTTGAACATTCGGACATGGTACTTCTGTTTCTTCGGTTTGCCAAGAAATATTGATTGTTACTTGTCATTATTTCGGTGGTGAAAAAAGAAAGCAACTCGGGAAGTTATAGAAGAATAAAAGCCGGTCTGTCAAGCATCATTTTAGAAGGAAAAACCGCCATCATAGCATATTTCCCAGCCTTCTTGCGCTTGGTTGAATTGTACTTTTAAAATCGATTTGAACTATCATGCTGAAGAACGATCAGATGGTTCAACGTTGAACCTGGAAATGTGAGAAAACCCTTCCTCTCGACGCCAGTCAAATCCTGGAGGCAAACGAGCCTGGAATATGACCATTGCATCAAAATGACAAACACATTTGAAGAACGAGAGATTTTAATGATTTAAGAAGGACATCTTCCGATCTATATCTCTAGTAGGATAATCGTATCAAACCGTTTAACCCTATCTGGGCTGGGCGATTTGGACCTGTCCAGCCCTGGTCCCCCCCAAACATTTTTTTTATCTCTTGATCTACGTGGCTGAAACTTAACATACTATACCCTTGGGTCAAGCTCCGCACGAAAAAAAGTTCAAGACGGTCGCTATGATAACGTTAAATGACGTCATTTGCAAAAAAGCCAATTGTTTGGTCGATTTTTTCGTCCGATTTTTCTTTGCAAAAACATTTCTTTGTGAAATGAAATACTGTTTTTTGATCCACATCTCCTGGCGGAAAAGCAGGAATTTTGAAGAACATCATTCTTCTGGTACCCCACATGGACGCCATTTTGAATTTACCCATGATCCTCTGCTCGGGGTGTTATGCAAATAGCCTCATAATGACCTCAATATGACAATACTACATCGGAGTGTCAGCTCTCAATGTTTTGGCCTTGACCCTGTGAGATAGGGTAGAAATATTGGTGGGGAAGTGTGGCTATAATGCCCCTGGTAGGGACTACAGCCAGTGTAATGTGAATACGATCTACTGACAATGTATTTTTTGTCATTTCATATATTAAGTTGAGTTGTCAGTTAAAGTCTGTCCAAGTTAATTAGTCGTCTGCTTTGGGGCTTGTCAAAAATCAATAGTTACCTGACTTAAATTTTCTCTCTTTTTTTTGCAGCGTGAATAACAAACTGAAATCTAAAAAATGACCATTATACTCTGTGATATTGATAATATATAACGCTTGAAATAACTTTGTAATCCTCTCCATGTAAAACTCCATGTCTCCATCTTTCATGTATCGGGGCTCGATTACATAGGGTGACGTCATAATGTAATCGAGTTCAATGGTACAAAGGTCAATAATGTAGTGTACGGTCAAAGAGGAGTATGCGGTTCACAATTTTATTGGGCATCGGTTATAAGCGACACAAACAAGGACCCCGTGTTATTACTTTATACATTGTATGGCAACGACCTTTCTCAACTCGAACACGAATACATGATGACATCTCCCTATGCAATTGGACCCCAGTACACGAAATCTCAGTACTGGAGGTTCATATGGAAAGAATTACAAAGTTATTTCAAGCATGATATGTTATCAATATCAGAGAGTAATGGTGGTCATTTTGTAGTGTTGATTGTTATACACGATGCGAAAAAGAAAATTTATGCCAAGTCAGCTGCTGATTTTTGACAAGCCCCAAAGTAGTCGACTAGTTAAATGGATAGACTTTTAGCATTCCATTTGACGCAGCTCGTTCTTTGATTTGCCTTCTATACCTGGATATTCCTTTACCGGTGAATGAACGTTGCCGGTCGAACAACCATTTCTGAGATAGGGTGTCATCGGACAACCGTTGTTCAAGGACAACTTGTATTGGTGTATATGAACAACTATCTTTAGGGATACGGTATCCGAGTACAGTCAAGACGAGTTCACCAATTTGAACATTCGGACATGGTACTTCTGTCTCTTCGGGTTGTCAAGAAATATTGATTGCTACTTGTCATTATTTCGGTGTTGAAAAAAGAAAGTAACTCGGGAAGTGCTTGCCATCAATAACTTACAGAAGACTATAAGTCGGTCTGTCAAGCATCATTTTAGAAGAAAAAAACCCCGCCCTCATAGCATATTTCCCAGCCTTCTTGCGCTTGGTTGAACTGTATTTTCAAAATCGAGTTGAACTATGATCTTGAAGAAAGATCAGATGGTTCAACTTTGAGCCTAAAAATGTGACGAAAACGTCGTCTCATCATCAGTGGTTTGAGGCAAACGGGCCTGAAAAACGACCATTGCACCAAAATCACAAACACATTTGAAGAACGAGAGATTTGAATCAGATAAGAAGGACATCTTCCGATCTATATATCTAGTTGGATAATCGTATCAAACCGTTTAACCCTATCTGGGCCCAGGCTTGTCCACCCCCCAAACATTTTTTCTTATCCCTTGACCTAGGTGCTTGAAACTTACCACTCTATACTCCTGGGTCAAGCTCTGCACGAACAAAAGTTCAAGACGGTCGCTATGATGACGTTACAATGACGTCATTTGTAAAAAAGGCAAATTTTGGTCGATTTTTCGGTCCGATTTTTATTTATGTTTTCTTTGGAAAAACCCATGATAAATCAGTAAATAATAATCTGATGTGAAATAAAATACACACGATGGGTTATGCAAATAGCCTCATAATGAACCCAATATGGTAAACTAGTCACGAAGTGTCAGCTCTCAATGCTTTGTCGTTCCAGAGATAGGGTGGGAAGTTTGGTAGGGAGGAGGGGGCCATAGTGCCCCCCCCTCAGGCCTGGTAGGGAGTACAGTCAGTTTAACGTGAATACGATCTACTGGCAATGTATATTTTGTCATTTCATGTTAAGTTAAATTGGCAGTTAGAGTCTGTCCAATTTAATTAGTCGTCTGCTTTGGGACTTGTCAAAAATCAATAGCTAACTCAACATAATTTTTTTTCGCAGCGTGTATAACAAACTGAAATCTAAAACATGACCACCATTATACTCTGTGATATTGATAATATATAACGCTCGAAATAACTTTGTAATCCTCTCCAGAATACTTGTCTTTCATGTATCGGGGCTCGATTACATAGGGAGATGTCATAATGTAATCAAGTTCACTGATACAAAAGGTCAATAATGTAGTGTACAGTCAAAGAGGAGTATGCGGTTCACAATTTCACTGGACATCGGTTTTAAGTGACACAAACAAGGATCGCCTGTATTAGTTTATATGGCAATGACCTTTCTCAATTCGAATACGGATATATTATGACGTCGCCCTATGTAATTGGGCCCCAGTACATGAAACATCAGTATACTGGAGGTTCATATGGAGAGAATTACAAAGTTATTTCAAGCATGATATGCTATCAATATCACAAAGTAATGGTGGCCATTTTGTAGTGTTGTTTGTTATACACGATGCGAAAAAGAAAATTTATGCGGAGTTAACCTGTTGATTTTTGACAAGCTCCAAAGTAGTCGAATAAATAAATGGACAGACTTTAGTATCCCATATGATGCATCTCGTTCTCTGATTTGCCTTCTATACCTTGATATCCCTGTACCGGTGAATGAACGTTGCCGATCGAACAACCATTTCTGGGATAGGGTGTCATCGGACAACAGTTGTTCAAGGACAACTTGTATTGGTGTATATGAACAACTATCTTTAGGGATACGGTATCCGAGACTATGCCAGATTGATTGACGATAATGATTGTTTCGGTTTAGTCGGAATAAAGGGAACGTTGTTTGCCATCAATACAGTTTTGCGCATACTTGGAACGTTATCGGCGGTGGATAGTTTGTCATGGGTATAGAGGTTTTCGCAGTTTAATTAAAAGCAAACAAAGAAACCTTGAAGGTCAGGAGTAAATTATTTACACGTCGTTTTAGAAAGCAATCCAAAAGAATTGAGTGATTGGAATCTAATTTAAAAAGCTTAGTTGGTGAGTTGGCAATGTATGACAGAAATACGACCCATAACAAACCATCATTCACTTTGCCATGCCTTGCTCAATTATGAAAATCGGACATCTCACGATGCCATATAAACGACCCAATGCTGGCACACTACGCGGAACAATCAAAATGTTACATTGCATTGGACCAGGATTGCAACATAGGCTTTCGGTGAAGTCTATTGCGCTACTTTCGTCGGCTCAGGTTTTTTTATTCTCAAGGCGATGACGCTCGGGGCTGTGGAGGATTGGACTACCCAACTAATCTCTCAGAAAGGATCAATAGTGTCACGGATAGTCTATGAAATATTGATGTCAGAGCACATGTCTCGTCAACGTCATTACCATAATAATATAACGAGATTTCTAACACCGAGCTCGCTCGTCTCTTTCCGATTGTTCGCTACGTGATCTATCGTTCTAGAAAACACTTATTAACAGTGTCATCGCCAGAAGCCATTAGTAGAACCCTTGTGACATTGCAAACCAGTTTGTTGTATTGTGCTCTCGCACGTCAACACTCGATGGCCCAGTCGCTTTCTCTCTGCATTCAAATTCATTAGAACGAGTTCACCAATTTGAACATTCGGACATGGTACTTCTGTCTCTTCGGTTTGTCAAGAAATATTGATTGCTACTTGTCATTATTTCGGTGTTGAAAAAAGAAAGTAACTCGGGAAGTGCTTGCCATCAATAACTTATAGAAGACTACAAGTCGGTCTTGTCAAGCATCATTTTAGAAGAAAAAAAACCGCCCTCATAGCATATTTCCCAGCCTTCTTGCGCTTGGTTGAACTGTATTTTCAAAATCGAGTTGAACTATCATCTTGAAGAAAGATCAGATGGTTCAACTTTGAGCCTAAAAATGTGAGGAAAACGTCGTCTCATCATCAGTGGTTTGAGGCAAACGGGCCTGAAATACGACCATTGCACCAAAATGACAAACACATTTGAAGAACGAGAGATTTTAATCATATAAGAAGGACATCTTCCGATCTATATATCCAGTAGGGTAATCGTATCAAACCGTTTAACCCTATCGGGCCTGGATGACTGGAGACCTGCCCAGGCTTGTCCACCCCCTAAACATTTTTTCTTATCCGTTGACCTAGGTGCATGAGACTTACCACACTATACCCTTGGGTCAAGCTCTGCACGAAAAAAAGTTCAAGACGGCCGCTATGATGACGTTACAATGACGTCATTTGCAAAAAAGGCAAATTTTTGTCCATTTTTCGGTCCGATTTTTATTTATGTTGGTAAATAATAATTTAATGAGAATAAAATACTTTTCTATCCACACGGGGGGGGGGGGGGTATGCAAATAGCCGCATAATAACCCCAATATGATAAACTACAGTCACGGAGTGTCAGCTCTCAATGTTTTGTCGTTCCGGATAGGATGGAAAGTTTGGTAGGGAGCAGGGGGCCATAATGACCCCCCCCCCCTCAGGCCTGGTAGGGGCTACAGTCAGTGTAATGTGAATACGATCTACTGGCAATGTATTTTTTGTCATTTCATATATTAATTTCGTCTGCTTTGGGGCGTGTCAAAACTCAACATATTTTTTTTTCACAGCGTGTATAACTGAAATCTAAAAAATGACCACCATTAGTCTCTGTCATATTGATAATATATAACGCTTGAAATAACTTTGTAATCCTCTCCATCTAAAACTCCAGTACTGATCTTTCATGTATCGGGGCACGATTACATAGAGAGACGTCATAATATAATCGAGTTCACTGGTACAAAGGTCAATAATGTAGTGTACGGTCAAAGAGGGATATGCGGTTCACAATTTCACTGGACATCGGTTATAAGCGACACAAACAAAGACCGCCTGTATTACTTTATATGGCAGTGACCTTTCTCAACTCGAACATGAATACATTATGACGCTTCCCTATGCAATTGGGCCCCAGTACATGAAACATCAGTACTGGAGGTTCATATGGAGCGAATTACAAGGTCATTTCAAGTATGATATGCTATCAATATCACAAAGTAATGGTGGTCATTTTGTAGTGTTGTTTGTTATACACGATGTGAAAAGGAAAATTTATGCGGAGTTAACCTGTTGATTTTTGACAAGCCCCAAGGTAGTCGACTAATTAAATGGACAGACTTTTAGTATTCCATTTGACGCAGCTCGTTCTCTGATTTGCCTTCTATACCTTAATATCCCACTCGACACGGTCTCGGATAATGTAGGACATTAGTACCGCGTCCTGCTAGGAATCTATATTTGCATCCATGTTGAAAGCAAAGGATCACACAGAAACTCCGAACAGCGCATGTCAGCTGTATG
>JAVTVY010026735.1:0-11316 GCA_036873755.1 Hanleya hanleyi | reverse complement strand
ATATTCTTTAATGAAAGACGGCTGAACAATGAATGGCGAACCATACGCTTGTAATTTCTCAAGTTTAACAGTTGTTTCACACAGCCTGTCTCAGGAGACAGAATCACCAGTTAGTATGGAAAAGCTTATATAAATTTTAGGACGCGGGCTTCGCCCTTGCCCTAAATTTTAACATTTCCTCACTAACCGTGCGTCATAAAACTATTGGGCACAAATGAAAACATTATTTCTTAATTTTCCTTCGGTAAAGTCCCCTTTTTCTCACTTATCTGACCGATACTGGCATCAGTTCCTACCAAGTGTCATCATGATCATACTCACGATGAAATCTCTCGATAGCCAATCACCCTTGTCTAATCAACAATCCACATATCACCATTGCGACTCTCCGATCATTCCCCTCAAGTGTTTTCTTACCCAATGCCCCTTATACTTAGCCGTCTTCATTATCACCCCCCCCACCCACCACCACCACCAACAACAACAACAACAACAATAACCTTTTAACTCGACTACATCCTATATATTCAAGTGTCCTATACTTCCCCCTCCCGTCAGCTTGTTATTTAATTGTTTCCCACAGTAATCCTCCACATTTCCCCCACATGTACAGTCTTATCACAATAAGCTTGCACGACGACACTGCCTCTACCAACCCCTTCATGTATCCCCCTAATCTACACAAACTTGATTCAAGCGTCAGGTTCAACATTCAGAAGCCAGCCGTTGTCCACAGAAGAAAGAATAATCCGACGAAATAATCAAACTACCTTTTCCACAAGACTTGCAACATGGGGTGATATCTGACATTCATTACCTGGCCGTCATCCATAGATTGTAATATCAACCATACTTAAATAACCAAACGTGTATATATGAGCGTTAATCAAGGTCGACGTCGGGCCTCACATGTGTTTGTTTTGAATACGAACTTGCATTCTATAAATACTCCTTCCCTTGGGCCGTTCTTTCTATCTGGTGGCCATATAGATCATCATTTTCCTGCAGATGACTTGACAGGGCTATTAGATCATAGCTCTTAAATATTTGTACCACTCAAGGTAGGGGCCGTGTGGTCATGTCATTCAAGATGTCCACATGAACAGCTACAAGAAAAGTGTGGCTGGGATACAAATCATCACAGGGATCACAAGTTCTCTGGTGATTCAAATTTGTTCACAAAGTAGATTCAACATACATAAAACAACTCAGGCCGAATGGGTCTTAGAATTTGCTATATATTGTTGTCACCTGAGAACCTGTATGTATCTGCCCCAGTTCTATATAATTCGCACTATGTTATTTGGAAGATATTGTCATATAAAATTAAAATAATCAACTGTTGTCTTGGAAAAATTCTGCCTTCTCTGAATCATGGTGGTAAATATCTTTCTAATTAGATATAGCTCGATCAAACTGGTGCACATATATGGCAGAACGTCTGACTGTAATGTCGTCCAAATCTAAGATTAGTGACCGGGATATACGTACAGTACATGTTGTATTGAGCTTATCTCACAGCTGTGACGTACATAACTCATGTCAAGTGTTCTTTATACACATATCATTTGTACGTGTCAGTGAATACCGTCATAATTTTATACGGCATTGAGACAAAAATCAAACCTCTACACGAGATTGAAGATGATGAACCTTCAATATTGAACTTCTCGGCCTCTCGTATTGCATACTCAGCACACAGCATTGACTTGGGGCATCTTTCAGTCAATGCACCTAATGTCATTCGATTCGGTTGTCTGCAGGTTCTCAAAAGCACTCTGACAGAATTATTTCAGGTTTCACTCCGCATATCGACTAAACTATTATCCACTTCGTTATTGCTAACCTATCTCGCATGCACTAATATAAACGTGCAATAGAAAATATAGTGGCAATTGCTCTCTGTTAATCTTGTAATGTGTTGACCCAAAACCCCTGCAAATTAATAAAATCCCAGAAATGACAAATCAATTTTACGCTAGGTCAAGCAAACGTCATTTTCATATCATTGTTAAAATCTATATACATGTGACCAGTTGTAGATGTATTGTATAATCAACATTATGTTGGCATCATATAAACATTAAATTAGCACCGATCTACGTAGATTGTGTACTTAATTTCCCAGGATCCACGCGTGTACCGGATTATTTTAATATGATCCGCATGGTATCCCGGTCAATATCTGGCAAACTCTCGCTTGTTTAGTTTTAATTGGTTGAAGATAATGAGCCGTTTAATTGCTGTTTCGCACAACCACAAATTATGCTTCGTACACCCCAAATCTCTGGACCACTGCTTCGAGGTCCAATCCAAATCTGTCTATCAAGAAAGTTTATAAATGTACATGCTTACTAGTTTGTTAAAGGCAAAACAGTTTCCAACGGTAACTGTGAGATAGAAACTGTTTCCAACGGTGACTGCCAGACAGTAAATTTCCAACAATGACAGCCAGATAAGACGTTTCCAACGATAACTGACAAGGACAAGAAGTTTCCAACGATGACTGTCAGACAAGAACAGTTTCCAACGATGACTGCCAGACAGGAACAGTTTTCAACGGTGACTGCCAGACACGATGTTTCCAACCATGACTGCCAGACAAGAGCAGTTTCCAACGATGGCTGCCAGACAAGAACAGCTTTCAGCGATGACTGCCAGACAAGAACAGTTTTCAACGATGACTGCCAGGCAAAAACAATTTCAAACTAAGATTGCCAGACAACAACAGCGTCTAACAATGACTCCACTAAGTCATGTTCCCAATCAGCTAGATTGTTATAAATTATATTCGCCAGCATAGCTCAGAATGTAACGGGCATCTCCTCGGTTCGATGGAATCTTAAGTTCGACTGCCGCTCAAAACTTATTTCATAACCAAACTGTTTCTTGGCCAGCGGAACGCTATGCGAGATTGTAATTCCTGTATAATTAGTTTATGGAATCTTAATGGACTCGTATATTAAGTTATTCCGTTAAGGGATCGTATGAATATCGTGTGATACTGAACATTTCTGGTGTTCATATACATACACAAAGGAACAATCAAAGCATCGCTGAGATACAATCAATAGTGTTCCCTGAAAAGATATTTCAATTACGGACAACACGTGGTAGATGACATGGCGGTTGTCTAGAAAGACTGGTCTGGATATTGCAGTGTCCGGTCAGTTATTCAGGGGAGGGGAGGGAATTTGGCTTAATGTCACACTCAAGTTTGTTTCACTCATATGGTGACAGTCAGTTTGGTTGGTGGAGGAAGCCGGAGTACCCGGAGAGAACCACGGCCCTTCGGCAAGTAACTGACAAACTTTCACACATGGACAGTTATTCAGTAGACAGCCATCGTTCGCAAACATAATTCCAAATGAAGACCTGATTTCGTACTTCAGCACCTTTGATCATACCGTCAAAGTAAGAAAGGACATAGAGTAATTGCAGTATGCTACTGAAGTCCCGGTGATGCCTGAACAATGCCAAGATCTTGGTACTTCTGGGTTACCTCGGTAGTATCGGATATGCAGGAGAGGTCGAGACGTCAAAACCCGAGCTATCCTGAATAATAACCACATAGACAGCCATTTCATGAGGCTTGAATAACCTGACTATTGATATTTGTTCTATGAGCTCCACACGATGCCAGTCTCTATCCCTGTAGCTTATCTTGTCAGATCCACATCAGCGCTTTTGACACGGTCTCCATGCTCTCTTTGTCCAACTCGAGCTTGCCGTTTCCCCTAGGATGCGCATTGCTGAAAGGCTTCCTGTCTACGCTACTACTAGACAACCTATTTCAGATCGCCCGTCTTGTGTTTCACAATGCGTTTGTGCTACAGTGTCAACTGCAGTTCCGGGCAGTGCCTACATAATTAAACTATGTCAAGCTTGCATGGGCAATGTGGTTGTTGACACTGAATTTAGCGATTTTTTTTACATCTTCAATGTGCAATATTTACACACCAACACGCCCCAACGAATACCCAATGATAGATATCAGATATGATAGCTATTCGGACGTCTGAGGCTAAAATATTTTTTAAACAAAACAAAGCAGTTTCCGTCCTTCTGTGCAACATCGCTCTTGCGGGAGAGCTTGTGTTTTTCTATCTTCCGCCTTATCAAAGATGTTTTAGGAATAGGTATTCTAATTCTGGACGCAGAAAGTCTTCATGGACGACGGCAGGCTACTGAAGGGCTGGATCTGACGATTTTGTCGGGGCAGTGCGGAGGGTTCCGTACGTGATCTGTGGCCGACATAAAATACCTCGATTCCCATTTCATTCGAGTGTGCACCTCAAGTAATTTGAGCAATTCGAATTGAAGACGAAACCCCTTGTGGATGCTTCATCAATTTGGACGTTGTGTGTGTGTGGGGGGGGGGATGTATACTTGCCTAAAATAATTGGTGAACGCAAGTGCTAAAGAGAGAGGAAAAGGGTTGGAATGCAAATTTTCTCCTATATATGACTTACTCGTATCAAAGTTTTACATTGTTGGCGGGTGTGTGTGTGATGGGAAGGGGGGGAGTGACTGTAACAAAATCATTCATATTTGGAATGGCCCGATGCCCCGGTTAATGACCATCTCCCGTAGATGACTTGAAAGCGGTTGCATGATAGCCAGGCCAAAGACGTGCGCCAGATCTGATGATTCATTTATCAGATAGTGATTCCATAATTCTGGCATTTGGCCACGTTGACGTTGTTACCAACTGACAGTAAGACAGATGGACAGGGAACACAATATAGTCTATCATTATTCAGGACCCAGTTCCACGTCCTATTCAACCGTGTAATCAAGCCAATTTTAGCAGACTGACATCTCTGTTGAAAGGTCATTCTGATGAGAAGTTGTAATTGTTGATACACGTTTCGAACATGTCTCATTCGATAATAGAATAACATAATGTTCGCATACACATACACCTAATACAAAGACCGCCCGATTTTTGCTCATTGCCTTGAAGGATCAACCACAACCGGCGATTCTACTATAAATGTTAGTAACCATTGCCTTGAAGGATCAACCACAACCGGCGATTCTACTATAAATGTTAGTGATTCTACTATAAATGTTAGTGATCATTGGCTTGAAGGATCAACCACAACCGGCGATTCTACTATAAATGTTAGTGATCATTGGCTTGAAGGATCAACCACAACCGGCGATTCTACTATAAAAGTTAGTAATCATTGGCTTGAAGGATCAACCACAACTGGCGATTCTACTATAAATGTTAGTAACCATTGCCTTGAAGGATCAACCACAACCGGCGATTCTACTATAAAAGTTAGTGATCATTGGCTTGAAGGATCAACCACAACCGGCGATTCTACTATAAATGTTAGTAACCATTGCCTTGAAGGATCAACCACAACCGGCGATTCTACTATAAATGTTAGTAACCATTGCCTTGAAGGATCAACCATAACCGGCGATTCTACTATAAATGTTAGTGATTCTACTATAAATGTTAGTGATCATTGGCTTGAAGGATCAACCACAACCGGCGATTCTACTATAAACGTTAGTGATCATTGGCTTGAAGGATCAACCACAACCGGCGATTCTACTATAAAAGTTAGTAATCATTGGCTTGAAGGATCAACCACAACCGGCGATTCTACTATAAATGTTAGTGGTCATTGGCTTGAAGGATCAACCACAACCGGCGATTCTACTATAAATGTTAGTGATCATTGGCTTGAAGGATCAACCACAACCGGCGATTCTACTATAAACGTTAGTGATCATTGGCTTGAAGGATCAACCACAACCGGCGATTCTACTATAAAAGTTAGTAATCATTGGCTTGAAGGATCAACCACAACCGGCGATTCTACTATACATGTTAGTGATCATTGCCGTTGACCGCAGTCACATCACGTGTGTTTATTTATTTTGACCTCACAATATGGCCTTATCTATGAGTCCCCACAGTAGTTCTTATGTTCTCTACGATCGTCGGCGAGTCTGTTCGACGCCCAGTATAAAGGATTAAATGAACTAAAAAACTGCATTTCCGAACAAAATTACATTTCCTGACAATAACTTTTGAAACCTTCTCAAATAGATTTACTTCGAAACCAAAGCAGGAACAGAAATGAAGAATCCGGAGTGTTTCAGATTCAGAGTCATCTCGAGTAAAGACGGCCTACATTGAGCCACCTTCAATATTATTGACCGACTGATGGGTGGGGTGGTATACGCCAGTACTAGCTCAGTGAACAGGTTAGATCAACCGATGACGAACATTATTGAATTGAATTTTTGACCTGAATTTTATTTACCAATCAAATGAAAATGTATATACAAAAATATGGTATCAATTATTACAAAAATATGAGCAAACAACATAATATATATGCGAGGCAAAATAGTGATTGGCGGGAATAAAACCCCAGGAAGCGTGTTCTATCCCTGTAAGACAAGTGGGTAGCGTTTGTATATTCCTACGAAGTAGGCTCTCATTTGCAAATTGTCCGGTAATGAGTCAGTGAGTCCATCCGAATCCTTTCGTCGGCAAAATGAGGAGAACCGTTGACATTAGAACCATGATTTTTGGTATGAACGTGCATTAGGGGACTGTAACCAGCAAGTTCTGAGCCGACCTATTTTTGATGAAAATTTGACCTACTTAGGTGACCTATAACATTACGCTTGGACCCCCAAGTCCACTTCCTCACCCTACTTCGTAGGTCCTGTGACGTTAGTCACACTACTCATGTATATATATATAGTTTATAATACACATTTCTGCTATAGATTATAATATATGGTGATTAGTGAATAAGATTAGCTCTCTTTTAACTTTTTTAAAAATAATTTTACCTTTTCAGCCCTAGTTGCGATAACGAGGTTCAAATGTCTAGTAGATATGCTTTTAGTTTGGATTTGAATAAAGAGGTGGATTCGATACATTTGATCAGAGAATGTAGTTTGTTCCACTCTCGAGGTTCTGTAGTTTTTGTGGTATAACATGACAAGTTGGATTTATAGATCGGTCGGTAAAGGTTCAAATTTTGGCTTCTAGTTTGGAAACGGTGTATATCTGATTGTCTCGTAAAGTAATTTTGGAAGCTTATAGCATGGAGCCGGGAGGCTCCATGCTTATTGGTAGACATTCTGGGTAATGCATAAATTTATGCACCATCAACAGACATGCGTACATTTTTAATTTGGGTAGCTGTAGAATTTTCAATTTTATAAATAATGGTAAGGTATAGTCTAGCTTTTTAGATAAAGTTATCATTCGCAATGCTCGTTTCTTCAACATGATTAGCGGATTCAAATGAGTGATATATATATTCCCCCAGAAAAGGTTACAGTAAGACAAATAAGGAAATATCATTGAATAGTATAATATGTATAATGTTTTCTTATTTATTGAATTTTTTATGTAATTAATGATTCCGATATTTCGTGAAATTTTATTACAGATATAATTTATATGTGATTTCCAGTTTAGTTCCTCGTTAAAAAAGAGCTCAAAAACTTGAATTTACTGACACGTTCGATTTGATGTCCAGAAATAGCTAATTCGACATTATCGATTGATCGCTTTCGGGTATTTGGCTTAATGATTATATACTTTGTTTTCTTTATATTCAGTGATAGGCGGTTACAGCAGAACCAGTTATGTATTTATGTAATTCCTCAGAGATGATTTTAATAGTGTCAGCAAGGTGTTCAGAGGAATATACAGTACTAGTATCATCAGCGAAGAGAATAATAATAAGTACGTCGGTAGTTCTATTTAAGTCGTTTATGTATATAAGGAAGAGAATGGGTCCTAGAATTGATCCTTGAGGAACCCCGATTTCAACAGGTAGACAATTTGAGGAACTGCCATTATAGACTACAGTTTGCGACCTATTGGTCAGATAACTGCGAAACCAACTAATTGACTGGTCACGAAATCCATAATGTTCTAAATGTTTAAGTATCATGGAACACGAAGCATGCAATATAAGCGTGCCATCTATACTTTCTGACTATTTTGTGTTGTATTCATCATCCCGTCGCGAGCACAACGGTTTTCACCTGCTTATTCTCTCTGGGTCCAGCTGTTGCAGATAATATGGTTGGTGTCTCCAGGTCCCATAAATATCGCGGTTACCAATCACAATTTTCCGTTTAGACTCTCTGTAGCACGTGACAAATTTAAATTCTTTATTTGGAACAAACATGCAAGCGCTTTGTGCGCCTGATGTTATCCCATAATTGCATCGTAAATTTGATAGCGTAGTAAAATAAGGACCTTTCGATTAGTCGTATTGATGGTCAAGTGCTTTGAGAGGCGTGACGTATATCCACGAATGATTTTGCTGAACGCGACGTTAAACCTACATTCTCTCTCTCTCTCTGTTGTACCAAATAAATTGGAGCAATATGCAAGAGGTGGGGAAAATTGACGAAGTCTGGCGACAAAAAAGCGACCATATGACTCTGCAGGAAAGCTGCTCTCGACACTTCACATTCAGACCCGAGAATACGGTGGATGCTCGGACGTAACCTTAGTATCTCAGCTGCGCTTGTATTGCAGCTGTTCATTTGGAGACTGTGAAGTGTCCACACGACCCCTAACACCGATTTAATCGGAATTAGATACGCTGGCTCGGGAGCTGTGATGACAGATCAGCTCAAACAAATAACTCATCTGATGTTATGAATGAGCATAGACAACGCCTGATGGAGTAAACGCCTCAACATGGGATAAACCTGGTAAATGCAAGAATACCCAGAAAATCTAACCTGTAATGCCCGACATTTTACGGTTTATATTTTTCACCAAAACAATAAACCAACATATATTTGTCAAACGAGAGGGTGGGCCTCGGGGACTAACATTCCACCAGCAAAATTCTACCATATACCATGTATACAGGTACTAAATTGGAGCGATATGCAAGAGGTGAGAAAATTGACGAATTCTGGAGACTAAAAATATGACTCTACAGGAAATCTTCCCTGTTAAATAAACACTCGGTGCGGTAAATCAGCCAGGAGCATCATGGATGCGTTCCTCTGGAGGAGCGAGAATGTATCCATTAATTCTTAGAAGTGTGTAAATGCAAAACCTATACATAAGAAAACTAATGTTATAACCATGATGATCTGCAGGCATGCGTCATTGCAATACAATTATATCGTGCACTACAGCGCAATATTGCCCACAGGCAACGGATAGCTATAGTTCTGTTTACAAAGAATAAATGGGGGAATATTAATTTTTCATGACCCTAAGATCGTGTTTTCATGGATGGGATATATCGGTCTTTTTTTAATCTGGTGATTGATTAGCGAAGTGTTCCATGCTGACACGAAGTCCAGACATTAATAACTGTAAACCAGCTCTCCAGAAATAAGTTCATTAACTAATCAGTGTAGATGTATCTTATTACGTTATTATATAAAATGTAAGTTAGACGGTCATATACGAAAGAATACGACAGACATTTAAGTCGACTCCATTGCAAACAGGATTATCCGGTGCTCAAAACAGCAAGTTTGTAAGACATAGCAAGGATGATATGTCATGTTCTATTGCCATGTGAATCTATTCTCTTAACCCTATCTGGCCTGGGCTTTTTGGGACCTGTCCAGGCCTGGGGGAGGGCATCCTCGCTAAAACCAGGGGTATCTCTATCTCTATGATAGATATAACCCCTGGTCCGCTTGGGCAATGTATCGCGATCAACGACACACAGCGGCATCCTGTACATATTGACCAATCAGATCACTTAAGCATCGCAACCATGGCGACCGTGACAACAGATCGAAAACACCATAGTAGATAGCTTGTGCGATACCCAGTGCAGAAGAACATGCACCTTTTCAACAACCATGAACATTAATAAATATAAGGAAACATAGTTTAAAACAAAATCTATTTGAAAAGAAAATAAACTCATTCATCTCCATTCATCTATCATCAAACATCCAACAAGCCAGGCAAATGTAGAAAACACCGAAGCTTTAGAGGCGGTCAGTGTATCCGACCTCACCTTCCCACTGAAGGACTTGAATTGGGTTGAAACGCACGGATTTCTATAAAATTTCACTGGTCTATTCATTAATATTTTATTGTTATGCGTGCTTGGATTAAATATTTTACATTCGGTATCAGCGAATAGTTTAGCAGCGAAAGTAAAACCCAAACGTATTTTACCACCAGCGCAGTTTTTCTAGGTCACGTAACTGGAGTGTGTGGGCGGAACGCGGTTTGCTATGCAAGTTGGTCAAGGGTTCGCCTTTGGCTCACAAATAGAAACCGCGACGTGGTGAAGATGGGAGGAGGGAGGCATCCTCCGAATCTCCCCCCCCCCTACAATATCTTTCTTACCCCTTGAATTAGGGGCCTGGAACTTACCAAACTATACCCTTGGACCAAGCTCTACCAGAAAATGTTATCAAAATCCAACATGGCCGCTTTGATAGTGACTTCCGGTCATCATATTTGGTGGATTTTCGAACTGACCAATTAATGCTTTAAAACTGGAATATATCCTGTAATGCACCGTTGTTTCCATCAAACTCCATTCCAGGTTAACTACAGGAGAGAGGTTTGCAATTTGTAACAGCCAATGAGATTTGTCAAGATATTTCCAAAAATTCAAAACAGCAAAATAACATTTCCTTAGACGCTTTCAAAAATTCAGATCAGTCGACATTTGCCTAGATGTGTTCAAAAATTCAAAACAGCCAAGGATATTTGCCCAGATGTTTCTGAACATTGAAAACAGCCAATGACATTCGCCTAGATTTCAAATATTGAAAACAAACAATTACATTTGCCTGAATGTTTTCAAAAAAAATTATAATCACCAATATCAAATTTATGTACTCTCTTACCCTGATTAGCTGGATGACGAATCATACTAACTGTACGGAGGTTGGACTAGTACCTTGACCTATTATCCTCCCTTCATTTGGTCACAAACCACCATTGGAGTTTTTGGGTCTGAGATTGTAAGAAGTATTTGATTTCCGATGAACATTGCTTGGTCATTATCCTGACTGATCGAGAAATGGTCTGTGATATATTTAGGTTTTTAGTTTCTATAAAAGCTTTAACTTTTTAACTCTTTTAACTCTTGTCCAAATTGCTGTGTTTGTGTCGGGCGGAATGACCTTAGTTCTGGCAACCGTATCTCGAAAAAGTGATGTGAATGTATGCTGATTTGTTTGTATGTTTAAGAATAAAAGGCGGGGTGGGTCATTTTTTGACAGCGAATATTAGGGAATATAATTTTCTCACGATATGTTCAGTCGATTTTACTTCATATTAAGTAAGACCGATTTTTAGTGGTTTTT
>JAVTVY010026734.1:0-10666 GCA_036873755.1 Hanleya hanleyi | reverse complement strand
TGTTTTCTATTATTTGGCATGACCAGAGACCCTATAATAAATATAAATTAAAAAAATAATATAATAAATTATTATAGGGTCTCTGGCATGACTAAACAATAAATACACAGTATAAGTTAATAGCTATCACCTAGTTATGTGATTCTACTCGAGCAGCAGGTTGAAATCAGGATAATAAAGCTGTGAAGATTGTTAAATGGTATTGTAATCAGTGGTTTCAAAGACAAACTGTATACAATGACTTTCCTTGTGCCATGCACGGACTGCTTCTACTCCGGCAATAGGCTAACTCGGGATAAAGATAAACTAAACAATAGATTCTACCTAGTTACAGACATTATGTAACAAACATGCTGATTGATTTAAATTGGTGATTAAATTTGAAAAGACAACATATTTGCAGCAATATATCATCTAACAATGATGTTTATTTTGTCTCCGTTGAAACCATGGGGTATTCTTCGAAATCATGTCAATTGAAAAGATAATCATCTAAATCGCTTTATTTATAACTTGGCTGCATTTTTATTTTGTTACTAAATCATACAAATCTGGTTAACAGTGCCGCTTTCTCAAATATAGTTGGGGAAAATTTATGTCCGATTAAGCTTATTGAAAATAAGAATAAAATGTTTTTGTCAATATGTGTTTCACATTCGTATGAAATCATAGCACAAATAGCTATAGGAAGGAGGGGGAAATGTCCGCAGGGGTGGATGTTCGAAGGGAGAAATGTCCTATTTTACATGATAATTGCAAGCGTGGGTAATAAGATAATGTCACTACCACAAGTTTTTTTGTTTGCTCTTGCCTTCAGACTTGACAAATCGTTCGACACAATACATTATTTGTTATTTTAAAAGCAAATAAAACTTTACCAAATAAGATATAGGTTATTAAACATTCTCGCATTTCTGAGAATGATATCTTGCTCACAAATAATGAATGACTGCCTTTTGCAAAAAAAAAACAGAAAAAAAGGATGGAGAATTGCCAGTACGCTTCGTTGCAGACAGAATACATATGCCGCGTGCCTTAATAGACCAGCAAAGATACGAAGGCAAATTGCCAGGGGAAGAAAGTATATCACTGATACCCACGGGAGAAGGAAACAGGGGTGCCCAGAACTCCTATTTACCAGCACAGATACTTGATATATATAGCTTGTGTGATTCAAGTATTATTCGTGAATATTTCCCATGGAATTCAAGTATTTATTCGTGAATATTTCCCGAGGTCTCCATTTGCGGCACACATGGTATGATGGATCTAACCTTTATGTCACACTAGTCTCTTAATCGGTTAATGTGTATTCAGACTAAGACCTTTGTAAACAAATGCATCAAGCTTAGATATGTTATGCAAGTTCTTATCTGCTTTATGTATCAACCCATTCTTAGGGCTCCATTGTGAGTGCTGAATCCAAACTATGATATTTCGTGATGTAACTTTTGTTGTGTTGTCGGTAAAGAAGAGTAAATTATCCAGTTTCGTCTGAATTTTGACGAAACCAGAACTAGATTTTCCTCACTATGTTGAAAATGTGTCCGTTCATGTTTTGTGTATTTTTCAATCTGAAATTCTATGGTGTAACTTTCATGAAATCTTTTCTGATCAACCTATATTGTCGTATCAATTACACTTTCGATCAGCTGAACAACCAGAAAGTTTCAGGAGATACTAAACATTCTCTTATGCCTCTCTTTAGGAAAAAGTGGTCCCATGTAGTAATGTGCACATTAGGGGAATATATTTATTTAAAGCGGAATGCACACAGATATCTGACGCACTGCGGGATTCTCGAAAATGCTCTCAAGTAAGTTCATCAAACTCTTCCAGGTACAATAGCACGCAAACCTTGTTGATATAGACACGCGCCGGTGTTTTTTATGTACGATTGTGCAAATCTGCATAATAGAGCAAAATTAAAACTCAATTGGGGTATATTGATCAGAATTAGCATTGATATCACCAGTGTTTCATGATTATCAATACACGTTCTCACTTTGATAGTAACCTTCTTGCTTCCATCTGAATAGTTTTCACATGTGTCGCACAAGATTGATTGCCACTTATGCTGAATAATGCGTTGTTTTATTCCCCCAATAGAGGGATTATTCCTTGAGAAATATAATTCTAAGTAGTAGAGAAAGAAGATCTGCGCGTCCATTGACCTTTGGATATCGTGACCGGTGTTGATCTTTGACCCTGTACATGCGCAATTGATTGAGCATGCCAAGAGAAAGTAGGACGATTTACGGAGATCGAGAGGGGTGAGAGACATGGAGATTTCACCCATGCAACGAGACTCCGGGGACCCAGGCATGCGCCATACGATAGTGTGGTAGGGTAGTAAGGGTGTACACGTTCAACCAAGCGGTGGCTCCATCTTGGCGCGAATGGAGAGAACTCTGAATGGTACAGGAAATACCTGGATGCCCACTCGGAACAAGACGTGGGGGTGACTGAACTATCGTTTTCTACAGGGTCCTGACCAGTGTAGGGTAAGTGATACACGAATGCGCACTTGGAGAGTAAGAGAGAAAGCGCATTTTCGGTGTGGATTGTGGGCCGTTTAGTCTAAACCTGTTGGGACGCGGTGTGGAGGGATACAGTGGTGGATATAGCAACTTGGAAAGGTCAATTCCGGTAACTTGACTGGCGGGGGATTTCCCGGTAAAGTTTGAAACCGTTGGCTGATTTTGACACTCTCGGCGAGTAGACTACGGTTGAGGTGGTTTGGACTGGAAGTGACGCCATTGTGTTCAGGCGCAGTCGAGAAGTAATAGAAAACAGGAACTGTTAGATCGATCTCTAGGGAACATCTTTGCTCTGAATCGGTCTTGTCGGATGCCGTATTGAAGCGATCGTAGAGTGGACTACGATTAGAGTGGCTTGGACAGCAAATGGGCTCATAGATTACCAGAACAGTTGGATCACATTTGAATACGAACAAGAGCGAACATGGCCGAAGATTGACGCTACGCAACGGTAGTTTCTTATAGTGCGGCTTCTGACTGGACAAGAGCGAACACCGCCGACAACAGCAAACCAGAATTGTAACACCCAACGCGGCTTGCCAAGGTTGGGTGTGAGGTGATGGAGGGGATAATATAATGTGTAATACGCAATATTTTGGGCAACAACTGACTACTGACACGACCAATATTTCGGGGTAAAGTTATTGGTTCTAGACTTGCCTGGTGTGTTCACGGAGAGAAAATGTACTGTTTTCTGTTCGAAATAGGCGATTTTGCACAAATCCACTACTTCAAGATGCTGTTACTCAAACACCCTAAGACCCAGAGAGGGGAAATTACTCAGACCATAAGACATGATATACTTCAATAGCCCTGAAAAGCGTATGGCTCATTTTGACTCGATATTTCGACTCCTTATTTTGCCATCCTCCGGCTAATTGAAACTTTCTTTCGTAGGTGATATTTCATTTTGGCACTTCAAAGCGCACCTCATGGTGCCAAGGAGAGAGAAAGAGAGAATAAACTAAGTTTCATGTCGCGTTCGGCAATATTTCAGCTATATAGTGACAAATAAACAAAATTCTATGAATTCTAACAAAAGCAAGTCAACAACCCAGCAAACCATAAGTAATCAACACAACACACCAAAAGACATGCACATGCATTAAAACTCATGCCACAAACTGATTTCTCTCAAATAAACTAAGATACAGTCTTCTCTCACTCGACTAAAAAGATCATCTGAACTAACTGCTCGATAAAAAGAATGTCTTAAAATGTATACAGTCAATAAGAATGGGTTCCACTGTGAGATCTCCATGGTAGTCAAAATCTCACTGAACCGCGCCAGGTCCATTTCGATATTTTGTGTATTCTTAATTGAGCTAAGATAATTTCATGAGTTCACAGAAAATGTTTGATTAGACACCAATTTTACACAAAATCGGTGTCCCAAAGCGGCGATTGAAATTTGACGATAAACACAATGTTCAGTGAAATACAACGTTCTGGTCTATACTCAAAACAGACTGCCACTGAAAAATTGACATATTTCATATTCTGCATTGTTTTGTTAATAATTGTCATATGTCCAGTTTACCCGAGGCGGGCCGACAGGCTAGTTAGAGCCGTGTGGATATACACCATGCACATTTGCATTCAATCGCCACAGTCAACCCTATTGGGGTTAGAAAAAACGGTTTTCTATATTATAAATTTACCAATAAACTAACATCAGATATTAGAAAAATAGACTCGATCTAATATATGGAGATTTTTGCATACTAAAAGGGTATCATCTAAAGGAGGAGTTTGGCGTGTGGACTGCACATGCGTAGTCTGGACAGGGATATTCCTGCGTTTGCACTACTTCTGCATTGTTTTGTTAATAATTGTCATAGCACTGTATGACTATCACTGACTGATAGAACATAGCCAGATGTCCAGTTCACCCGAGGCGGGCCGACAGGCTAGTTAGAGCCGTGTGGATATACACCATGCACATTTGCATTCAATCGCCACAGTCAACCCTATTGGGGTTAGAAAAAGAGGTTTTCTATATTATAAATTTACCAATAAACTAACATCAGATATTAGAAAAATAGATTCGATCTAATATATGGAGATGTTTGCATACTAAAAGGGTATCATCTAAAGGAGGAGTTTGGCGTGTGGGACTGCACATGCGTAGTCTAGACAGGGATATTCCTGCGTTTGCACTACTTCTGCATTGTTTTGTTAATAATTGTCATAGCACTGTACGACTATCACTGACTGATAGAACATAGCCAGATGTCCAGTTCACCCGAGGCGGGCCCACAGGCTAGTTAGAGCCGTGTGGATATACACCATGCACATTTGCATTCAATCGCCACAGTCAACCCTATTGGGGTTAGAAAAAGCGGTTTTCTATATTATAAATTTACCAATAAACTAACATCAGATATTAGAAAAATAGACTCGATCTAATATATGGAGATTTTTGCATACTAAAAGGGTATCATCTAAAGGAGGAGTTTGGCGTGTGGACTGCACATGCGTAGTCTAGACAGTGATATTCGTGCGTTTGCACTACCCAATAAGGGCAGAGGTTTATATTGAAGCTCCTGTTGTGACGTCAAACAATCCTTATTTACAACCAACATTTCTTTTTCCACATTCCGTCCTCCACAAATCCTCAGAGATTTACGCTTTGTATACTACTGACGCATTGGGCGTGCAGGTCCTCTGTCGGCTTCACCAGAATAACTTTTGTTCCCATTCTTCAACGTGGAATGTCCTAACGATATACGACATACTTTCAAAAGTTGACAAAATATGCTTTAGGCTCAATTCTTTGAACGATAAATCTTGCATATTTTGTTAAATTTATACCTGGTACCAGAGACTGTGATTGTTCGGTCTCTGGTTTAAAATTTAATGCACCCGAAATTCTCTTATCGGGATATTTCAGGAATAAGAGCTACTGCATTCTATTGTTCCACTTCATCATGGCTGATATAAAGATACAGATATCTGGGCATTGTTGGAAATTGGAGACTTTGCACATTCGGATTTAATTGCTTTTGGCCACCATAGATAAGCTTGCATAACTTGTTTCACCATGCCGATAAGCCGGGTCTTCGTCTTAGCTTATCCGACAGACGAATGATAAAACGGGAGTTTATCTTTTAGATATCTTGGGAAGGCGGTTGTATTAGGGATTAATGTCTGTAAAAGTCGCCTGTTGTCTGCAGGCCCGACCTGTCTGTCAATCAGAATTCTAATCATATTACGCTTATCAGGCTAACATAATGATCAACCAATCACAACGTGCATATGTTTCGCCAAGACTGCTGCATGCGTTATAACCAAGCATACAGTGTACAGCTAGAATCAGTTCACTAAATTTGCTTGTGGGAGAAGTACACGCAAGAAAAAATACTCGCGTTTTGACATGTTGGAGTGAGGAAACGGCATGCTGTTGGATCGAACGTAACTATCTTGTGTAAATTTCAGCAAGGAGAAGTTAAACATGTGTATTCAATTTCTTCGCTACCCAGAGTGTGGGGTACTCGGATATGGATAGTAAATTAAGGCCGCATTTGTGACAAATTTGAGACAGGACAGTATGAAGTTTTACTTCTGTTTCATTTTTCTGTAAATTATATTACATTGAATTGTGTAATATTTCTACGTGTATTACCGGTGAATCACGTACATGTAGCTTATTTTATACGTTGTATTGGGAAGAGTTACGATGTCCTCTATATTACATGTATTCCTCGTTTCCATCTTATGCTACAGGGTGACCCCTGATTCCTGAAACGACGAAGTGGAAATCGCAAAGAAGTAGAGCTTTCTAACCAATCCATTGTAGTTGGCATTGTATGAAATAAGCAAAGAAACCCCACACAGTTTCCCTTGCACTTGTCGTGTTACGCCACGTATTACACACTCATATTATCCACGAGAGCGTGTTGAATGATCAAAATAAGAATTATATACCCTACACACAATAAAACCATATCACATTTTCATATTTGCATTAATTTCCAAAATGAAATATTACTATTGATAACATTTAAAGGATATTAAACTGTTGGTAAATGAAAGTATTTCCAATATATTTACAGCGCAGTCATTCCTTAACATTTGCATATATTTGCAGTATTTACCAAACTGGTTGCAAAAGTTCAGTTCTGCCATATATTTGCTGATCATATAAAACGGAATGGCATACCCGTATAACCATCAGTGAAAGGGATAAACTGAATATTTGCTCTCATCGAAATATGCATATATTTACCAGAGGGGGAAATAACTTATAATGCTTCATTTGGTTTTCTTTACAGTCTAGATAAAATTAGATGAAATCTTAATATTTGCCGTGTATCAGAATTACCATTTCATGATGTCAAATCTTAATATTTGCCATATAAAAGAATTACCTTCTGACGTTAAAAAGCATAATGAACGAGTATGAGACGTACCTCTTGGGGGAAGCCGGTTGATGGAACTTCGACACTGCATTTCAGTGATAGGTTAAATTTAAATAAATATTCATATATACAAACACTTTGTCATACCTCTCGAATGTATTCAAAGAGTTTTATTTGATTAAATTTAAGGCAGTCTTGCCATAATTGGTTATTTTACATTTCCTGCTGTATGGAATATAATTTGATACTAAATATTCCATACCTGTGACCATACTATTTTGGGTATATGAAATATAGGATGCCATATCTATAATATATATCCCGTAAATGTATTTGTCATCTTGGCCTCTCCAAGCTGCAATGTACGGGTCATACGCTATGAAATACAAACATCCGCACTAGAGGGCGTCTATGTAAAGAAGTGCAAACAGTGGCCTCTCCCATTAATAAGCAATACATTTCCCCAGTACGTGAAATCCGCCTTTTTGTGTAGTGTTAAGAGACTGGCCGATGGTTATAGCAGGGAGATCTAGAATGTATCACACATGACCACATGTATTGATTGATTTGTGCTTTGTGCCGTTGGATGTCCCCACATTGTCAAGATTGAAGCAATGACATTATAAGCTCTCTTCGTTGTACAACGCATATTCTAAAGGTAGCTAAAGGAAGCCAGTCGAATATGTTGACTTCGTATAGACTATGTAAGAGATGTACTTGTAAGAATGTGGGACATAAATTTCATTTGGTGCGTGTGTGTCTTTTTGCACTGAGCTACGATCAAAGTACCAGTCGAAAGTTTTCAGATCATAGTCTACACCATTAGATTCAATAATTTTATGACAACATTGAACCCTAAAACTAAAAAAAATCTTGGAAAATATATCTATTTTATTTTTTGAATAAAAAATAAATATTTGTCCGATTTGAAAACTGCGCAGCTCGTTTTTTAGATTTCAAGATTGCGTAAGTATTATAAATCGCACAACAGAGCCTTCCAGGAGATTAAAATAGGGCAAACAAATTAGCTGATCCGATTTGCATTCGGCAATGCTCAGGCATACAATTTTAATCATTAACACACGCATTTTTAAGTTATTGCAAAGTCTATATAGGATGATTTCTGCCAACATTTACAAAACTTATGCAGCTTCTATGGTGGCAATCTAACAGCAATCTAGCCGTCACACTGAAACTGTTACATGAATTCGTGTATTTGTATGTATAAGGTATCTTGCCTCTTATTAATCAATAATTTTTTAATCAAGTTCAGATCACTTTAATTATTACCATTTTTCCTATTTTCTTCGATCTTCGAATCAAATACTATTATTAACACATTATTGAGTTTTCAGAACAAGTCATCATTATTTTATGCTGTGCTGTTGCGAAACTTGTGCGACATTTTGATCATCATTTTTGCTTGAGTAAACACCATATATGCAACAAAGAAAACAAACCATTAATTCATGGAAGACGGATGCGACCATCTCTTGTTTTCACATTTTCGCATCGATAATACGCGAAAACGCGAAAAACATTTCGCGTCGCTTTTCCGTGTTTCTTGTTTTCGCGTAGCATTTTCGTGTTTTAACTTTTTCACTGTTTGATACAGGTCATGGAGTGTCATGGGTGTGTCATTGGGACCGTTACGCTAGCCTGTAAGACTAACCACTTGTGCTTCAGGCTGTTTACTAGCTACTCACTTCACCGTCAATGAGAACTCCCTCAACGTGCAATGTACGGACCACAGAGTACGCATCTCTGGACACTATAAAAGTGACCTCCTCCAGTATGAAAAAGGCCACTCATATTGAAAATTTAATTGCAGCGAGATAAGGTATATTTAGATGATCTAAACGTATGTAAATTGAACAAATAAAATTGGAGCACACGAGCTACGATGCATTAGCTAGGATAGAGGTAAAATGAAAAATAGGGAATATACCGTAAAATACATCAAAGGAAATGTCTAAGGAAGAATGAAACATGTAAGTATTACAGAGAAAGTTAGGGGAAGGAAATAAGTGATCGCACGGGAGACTTGTTTCCCCAATTTAGCAAAAAGGGCGAGATCTGCAGCAAAATGGAAAATTAGACTGAAATCTGATGATTGTAGAAGAATATGCAATAGAAACGAGGTTATGAAGATGCAAAGCCAGTATTACGAAAATTTATGTAAAGCGATTCGATTTTTGAAAAAACAAACTCGTGTTAATGGGTAATAATTTTCTGAGCTATCTTTTCCCAAGGCAGCATATAATGTACTGTTATCTACGGCTTTAACTATGTCTGACTAGAGCGAGACTTGTGTTTCCTTTTCTAGTATCCTAAATGATATATTTTTGATCTCACTTTCTTTGGGGAATGGAAAGTCCTTGTGAACAGTTTGTTTTATCATGGTTTTGAATACGTTTTGATTTGTATCTCCACTCATTGCCCATGTTAAACTTTAGCTAGCAACCGTTCCAATGAACTGCCATGGCACTGCATGACCTGCATCAAACAAAAACAACGAGAACACGAAACCGCGAAAACACCTGAGGTGAAAAGACGAAAACGCGAAAACGCGACACGAAAACACGAAAGATGCGAAAACACGAAATGCGAAAACGTGATGCAAAATACGTTTCGCGTTTTCGCGCTACAATTACAGATACGAACATGCGAAAACACGGGTTGGCCGCATCCCGCTTTCATATTAATTACTCACGTCCTCGTGGATATAGGAATTTGAATTCAAAATTATTTGAATAATCCTTTGTTTGTATACAACCGTCAGTGCACGTTTGCCGGTACATAATCCCATATCGGGTTGAAATTACATATTTGATAAATTAAACCTGAAGTATTACGTATACAATTGAACTTTTCAATGCTGAATAAACCCTACTCTTATTACTAGGTCTTATTTTACTGTAAACAAGACAACATGGAAAATACCCATGCCCGTGTGGAAGCTTACAATTTTAGGTAGCTACAAGTGTCCAATCTCCCAACGCCAGAGTTTTTAACCTCCAAACCGTCGGCAAACAACGAATGTAGTCATGCTGCAACTCTGCATGTTATGTCGATCAGCCACTTCGAATTGGATGTTAGTCCATTCATGAAAGTAAAATAGAATTTATTTTACGTTCATGGTCCTGTCAAATTGCAGCAGAATTTATTTCACTGGTTTGCATTTCTGAGAGATCCCAAAACAGCATATCAAAAGTCTACCAAAATATAATTGGTTGGAAGACTTAAGTTTAGCCTTATTGTCCCTGGTGACACGCTAGTTTAACCCATGTTTGAACCCATGTATTGCAAGATCCTCATAGTGTTCATATGAACAGTCACAAGCAAGGCGTGACATCGCGATACATCATACTCTTGATAATACAAGCGTCTAGTCCGTCATTCATAATTCAGCTGTCGTCCATTAAAGAATATCCGCGTCCATAATCCAAAGACCTATTCCATATCCATATTACAGTATTAGCACCAAATTCAAAAAAGACAATCATAGTATACATAAACATAGGCTAGTTTCCTGTAAGAGAGAAGCGGTCAATGATGCCGACAAGACATCATGATGTTCCAAAAATATAAAATCCGTATCGCTGATCAGTATTCTTAATCCATAATAATCGTTGTTAAGTCGTCATCTAGAGAATGATGTATCTCAGTCACGCTTTGATTGTGACTGTTCATATGAACACCATGAGGATCTTTGAGTACATGGATTCATACGGCCCTTAGCCCCGGGTTAAGCGGAATTAGACA